>NW_022046428.1:0-33503 GCF_001654015.2 Drosophila navojoa | reverse complement strand
TGACAATGACAATGACAATGACAATGACAATGACAATGACAATGACAATGACAATCGCTAATAATAAAGCAAATGATCAATTGCTAAATTGACTCACCTGAAATATGGTGTATGCCACACAGGTGAGCGGACGATTGCAGCTCAGCTCGCCAATTTTGAATATCTCAATGCCCCACGTATCAAGCTCACCAAGTAGAGTTCCCAGCTCATTCTCTCTGGGAGTCTCCACGCCGAACGTGGGCAAGCGCTCCCCGGTGAAACTGTTCGTGTGCGACAGGGGCCGTTTCACGCCGCTGATCTGTGACATGGGCGGACCACGCGGCGATCGACTACGCTGATACGGCTGCTGCTGAGTGGTGGTCTGTAAGTTCGAGTGATCCGGGTTCTCTTCGACGCGCAATGATGGCAAATCGAACTCTTGCTGCTTGTCTGCAATGCCAAAAACAATGCCAAATGAGTATATTATTTATACATTATATATACGTCATGTTGCCCTTCGGCAACGCTCAACTCTCCATAAATATGCAGATGCCTGTTCATATATTCAACAATCCGAAATGCATTGTCTACTTTGGGGCGTAACGTGTTTTTCCATGCAACAATTGCAAATTGCCTGTGCATACAATGAGATTTATTTAAATTTTAAATGACCCTGTAGACAATGAAAGCCATAAATACGTTTCAGTACGTGCCGACACATACCCTGCTTTGGCTGATAGATGTTCGAGTTTATTTCTGTGCAGCGTTGACACTTGAGCTCAGCCATTTTGAATGACCATAAAGTACCTACTCTGTCTTTCGTGACGTATCGACTTACAACGAACTTACTTTTCATCAATATATCCTTACAAAATATACCCTTGCATAGTATAAAAAGTCCATACAAGTTCTTACGTAATAAACCCTTACGTAATACGCTCTAACGTAATAAGCCCCTACGTAATAGGCCCTTACGTAATAAGCTCTTACGTAATAAGCCTTTACGTATTAGGACCTTAGGAAATAAGCCCTTACGTAATAAGCCCTTACGTAATAAGCCCTTACGTAATAAGCTCTTACGTAATAGACCCTTACGAAATAAGCTCTTACGTAATAAGCCCTTACGTAATAGACCCTTACGAAATAAGCTCTTACGTAATAAGCCCTTACGTAATAGGCTCTTACGTAATAGGATCTTACGTAATAAGGCCTTACATAATGGGCCCTTACGTAATACGCTCTTACGTAATAGGCCCTTACGTAATAAGCCCTTACGTAATAAGGCCTTCGGTAAAAGGCCCTTACGTAATGAGGCCTTAGGTAAAACGCTCTTACGAATTAACCCTTAAGTTAAAACACTAACGTAAAAACCCTTACGTAATAAGCCTTTACGTAATATGAGTCTACGGAATAATAACCCCTTAAGTTAAAACACTAACGTAAAAACCCTTACGTAATAAGCCTTTACGTAATATGAGTCTACGGAATAATAGCCCCTTGCGTTGAAACCTCGTACGTTGTATGAAATATACTCTTATATATTGAACTGGCATCTACATAATACAAATATTAATAAGTACTGTAACATACTTTAACATTACTAAATATATTCTTACGTGGTTAATTTTACGTATTCCACTGTTACGTAATGTATTTTACGCGACATGTATTACGCAATATATTATTACGTAGTATAGTCCAAAGTAATGTGTCCTCACGTTAGTTTACTGTGTGTGGTTGTACCCTTCACGTTTATATACGCTTACGTTACGTTAATATAACACTAGGATACTTAGTTCTACTTTAATACATATTTGCGAATTTATTTTATTTTTTTTAAGTTTTCTACATTAATGTACACTTCAAGTTCCCTCTCTGCCTATATAATATAATATACGCCCTAATAGCCTCTACTCCCAGGGTATAGTTTTTGAAATATTCAATGCGCAAAGCTCTAATGCAGAGACTGCGAGCAAGAGTTAATTAGAAAAAGTTGTGAATTGATATCAAATGTATGTGCATAAATATTAGATGTATGCCCTTTTATTAGGCAGTCCAATAGACAGCTAACAGTAAATATGTGCATAGAAGAGCCAACAGATCTGAAATGGTTTCCGCAGCGCAAGGGCTTAGTTAATATTTCAGTTAGAGCAAGCAGCACTCATTCAGCCAAGCTGAGCCGCGTTAGGGGCTATGTTTATTTATGCCCAAGGGCTTCAACTGTTTTTAATACACATTTAATGCCAGTCGAGTCAGATTGAATTTAAAGGCTTTTCAGCACACACACACACACACACACACATACACATACAAAGTTCACTATGCCGAACTAAAATGAAAATAAATAAATAAAGTTGCTGCTCGGAAGTACGAAGTAAATATTTATCTATGTTTGAGCTAGTCTATAGAGTATTTCCATGTCGTTGTTGTTGTCTAGCGCCAACTCTTTAAAATGCACATAGAAAACAAATATGCACACGTACATACACACACACACACGCACGCACACCAGCACATATGCCCATATAGAGCCTGGCACGTATCCTATCCATAACACATCGCTAACCTGCCCCACGGTTACGAGCTCGACGCAAAGCTGTCTCAGCTGCCTGCTGTTATGTTTTTTTCTTTCTTTCTGTTTTATATACATACATATATACTCTACACACACACACACAGAGAGATTCAGTGATGTGAGTGTATGCAGACATATGTACATATTTTGCATACGATTTGGTTTTGGTTTTGAGTTTTGAATCTGAAATCCGTTTCACATTTGCTTTTTTTTTATATTTGCGCTCGAGCTTAACGATTTGCCTGATTAACATATGCGACAGCCACAAGATATTTACTCCCTCTCTCTCTCCCTCTTCTGTCTGTCCCTCTCCCACACACATATGCAAATTTAATGTGAAGCCGTTTCAATTAAGCGCGAGCGCCGCACACGCATTCGCAATCGCAGCTAACGCCATGGACATTACGTATACGCACAGTCGACTTATCGACTGGGCGGACGCATTTATGTTGTCCTGGCCATGTGTGTGTGTGAGTGTGTGTGTGTGTGTGTGACTTTTAGGTTGCCTCAGTCGGCAGCCGCTTCTGTTTCAAATGAAGTGTTACAAATAGACATTAGGGCAGGCCTGTACGTGTGTGTGTGTGTGTGTGCGTATAGGTGCCAGCCATCTAGGCTTGGGTGAAATGCGATTTTATGCTTGATAAACTACAATAACAACAAAAGCAACTAGCAAAGGCTTAGGCCAAAAAATAAAATGCGCTAGTGGCCGCAAAGGTAGGCAGCACCACAACAACAACAACAACAAAGAGAGAGAGCAAAAAAATCAGTTTAGCCCTGGCCCTGCCCATTTTAGCCATTTAAGTTGAGTTCGAGCCGGGCTAAGTTCCGTTCCGTTCCGTGCCGTTTCGTTTCGTTTCAGTTCGGCTTTGGCTCAGCTCAACGAAGCAGAAATATGGACAAATGTGCAAATATGTTGCCCACCTTATGCTTGGCCACACCCACACTTTTAGGCGTCGACCCTGCCCACGCACACTTTTCTGTCTCTGTGTGTCTCTGTGTGTGTGTGTGTGTTTTTCTTCTCTGTTTTGTTTTGTGTGTAACTCTTTCGCTTTGCACTACGCGCCTTTGTTTGTGCATGTCCCGAGGCAACGTCAAACGTGGTCATAGTTTTTCCTTCTCTCTTTTTTTTTGCTGTTGCTGCTAAAAGGGGTTCGGGGCAGCTGGGGCTGAGGTGTGTGCTGGCGGGGGCCTCGCAGGTTAAACAATGAAATTTCCACTTCATCTGTTTTTATGCTGCTCTGCATAATTTAATTTTGCACTTTCAATTCGACGGATTTGGTTTAAGTCTTGTTATTCTACTTACCCCCCCACACTTTTTTACTATATTTAATTTTACTCTTCTTTTCTCACTTTCTCCCTCTCCCTCTCTCTCTCTGTGTCGTGTTTTACTTTCAGCTTTTTCATTTATGCATTGTGCAGCTCTTTTCTGTGTGGCATTGTTGCTATTCGCATATCACAAAACTTTTCGCTTTTGTTTTGCATACTTCTAATTGGATGAGTGGGGGGAAGGGGGAGCGGGGGGTTGGTCGTTGGCGGATGTGGAGCGGGTCTTGTGCTGCCCGTGGCTGGTGTTGGCACTACTTGAACTTTCCTGTGGTTAATGCAATTTTATTGCATACTTTTCTGTGTGTGTGTGTGTGTGTGTGTGTGTGTGTGTGTGTCTGTGTGTGTGTGCGTCGCTTGCTAAAAAGCAAAAGCAGCAACAAACAAAAATGTCATCAAATACAGACAATCAGCAACTCGAGCTGACTGAAATGCAAACGAATTTTTCAAGATATCTATATACCAAATATATATAAATATTGATCCGTATATGTATTTCTGCTGTCCATTATTTAGCTATGGATTCATTTCTATATATACACTATATGTGTCTCTGTACCCCTAAGCCTTGAAAAATCTCACTTTAACCCGGTTTTTCCTGGTTGTTCAAAGACAAGTCCTGCAAGTTAAGATATATTTCTCAGTGAAAATCTCCTATCTATTCTACCTAATATTGCCAAAGATTTTTTCCCCTTTTCAGCCAGCTTTAATAGCGATTTTTTGTTCATATTGTCGATAATCAAGGCATACTTCAATCTGTGTATAATTTTTACCTATATTTCTATAGTAATTTAGTTCTTGAAGATATACATATATTCAAATATATCGATAACAAACACTAGTTTTATGATCTGCACTTACCCAAAAATGTTGAACAAATATACTCGGATATTTGATTGCCCGATCTGCTGGACTCGCTGAAGTGTGATAGCTCCTTGTTGAGCATGCGTTTGAACTGTTCGATAAATAGAGATGGTAGATAGCATGTGATTAGTTATCGATCTGGTCTGGTAGAGTTCGTTTAGGACGCTTGAACGCACCTTTAGCGACGCCATGTCAGAGACACTGCGATGCGTTTGTATGGTCTCCAGTTGATCCAAGCACCAATCTAGTTCCTCAATGGTATCGGTGGCTAGGCGTGTGTAGGCTTCGTCGCCTTGTGCTAGTTGGACACCGCCAGCATTTCCGCCACGTCCGGATGATGATTGAGCTGGCCGCCTGGATCTTGTTTGATTAATACATGATTTCCGCACATACACACACACACACACGCACGCACACACAGAGACAGTGACAGAGTGGGAGAGGGAGAAGGCGAGGAAGGAAGTAGGGATAGACAAAGGAAGATGAAGGTTATGAGTGTGGGGGGAGGTAGACGTTGAGTGGGAATGCACGAAATAGCATAGGAATTGTTTTGATTATGAAAGGAACAGAGGGTACAAGGTACAAGGTACAAGGTACAATAACAACAACAAACGAGAGAACAAACAAAAATCGCAAAAGAGAAAAAGAAAACGAAAAAGACAAACAAGGTAAAAATTACAAGAAAATTGAATTGGAAAACGATCAAAGGGAGGGGCAAATGGGGAAAACATTGACAAAACACAATGAAATATGCAATCAAAAATTTGAAATGGAATTGTGAATTAAACAGACAGTCGGAGGCGTGAGGGGGGAACCAAAGGAAGTAATGCATAAGTAATAGATTTTTTTATTGTTATTACAAACATTTTTTTCCGATTTTTTTTTGTTAACAATCACACACAGCAAGAAATACACGTGTTTTACAACATTGAGAGTTGGGAATTATTATTATTATTTTTTTGTTTTTTTTTTTCATTAAAACAACAACAATAAAACAACAATTAAATGTCGTTAGAGTCGAGCGAGCGAGACAGATATAAACACATATATTAAACATAAATATATATTTATATATATATATTCATATACAAAAGAGAAAGAGAGAGAACGAGAAAGAGAGAGAGAGAGAAAAAAAAACATGAACAAAATTGAATTGCAGAATTTGTGGTTGGTTTTTGGTTTTTTTTTTTTGTTTTTTTTTTTTCTGTACAACATTTAATAAAAAATTATCGATTAGCTTAAGATTTAATTGGCATACTCCAGGGGTTTACTTATGTGACTTAGCCAGTTGGGGGGTTGGGGTGGAGTTCTTGGGGGGAGTGTTGTTAGTAACGCCCATCGGCGTTCTCATTCAAACACACATTTAGATACTTGGATATTAGTGCCGATAAGCAACAGCAACAACAACAAGGACAACGACAACAACAACATCTCAAAGAGACATTTTTGGGATTCCAAGCAGAGATCGCCACTCCCTTAGCCGCCCACCCCCCGTGCGTGTTGGCTCGATGATTGCGTCCAGTTCAATAGAACTGACAATTTTCTAAATTTGAGTTCCGTCATATTCGATGGAAAAATTATAAATAACAGAATGTATGGTACGGTTTTTATATGCGGTATTTTTGGCACGTCAACACGATGCCACACACACAGAGAGAGAGAGAGAGAGAGAGAGAGAGAGAACATTCACAAACCGTTGTCCCGATGCCCCATTGCCTCCGCCCACCGCCCACCGCCACCCACCTAGCTCTGTGGTTTGTTTCTTCACATCATTGTCGTCATTTCTGTTTAAGTGGGTCTTTATTCATTTGCCTTTGTCTCTGTGTGCGTGTGTGTGCACACACACCCACATACACATATGCATACAGACGAAATTATTGTTAGTCGGAAAAGTAGATGAATGCCTAATGTTTCTGTTGTTGTTGTTGTTGTTCAGATTCTGATTGCTGTTGCTGTTGTTGTTGTTGTTGTTGTTGCCACTTGATTAATTAAAGTGTGAGATGACAATAAGATATTGAGAGAGCACACACAAAGATAGAGAGCGAGCGAGGGACATCGACAGGCAGCAAGACAAAGAGAATCAGATAAGGCCAAAACTTAGAGAGAGGGAGAGGGGAGAGAGCGAGAGAGACAGAGACAGAGAGAGAGAGAGAGAGAGAGAGCAGGAGTGGAAGAGAGTGAGATATATATATATAAATGAGCACGCTGGATTAGGGGAGCAAACGTAACAAAGTGGAGGGAGAGAGTTGCTATTTGGGATAATTTGGAGTCAGGTTTTTCGAAGAATGAAAAGAACGAATCCTCTTTGCTTGTTTTGTCATGGATCGCGGGGGCCACAAGCTTTAATCATTTCGTGTAATGACTTTTTCATGTATGTTCATATGGATGGATAGAATGGGGCATGTGGGCGTGTCAAGGTCACAATCGACTTACTTGTTTGATGCTGGTACATTTGTCAGACTTAATAAATTGTTGCGCACTGAACGTAAGCTGGCTAAAATTTGGGCAAACGGCGTTACAATGAGATCCTCGCCATGGCTGCAAAAGAAAGAGAGAGAGAGAGAGTTGGATAAGTATATGAGCGATTGGTAAACGGCGGAGGCATAGAGAGATACATCCATGCCAAAGAAATTATACATATATAGGTCAAGAGAATAGCGAATAATAGCACAGCTCGCGATGATAATCTGAGTAATGCATGTTACATAGATGAATGAGATAAGAAATGAGAAGATTACTCAAGCGAATAGGTCGTTGATACCTTGGGTAATGAGCAAAAGCAGTTAGAAGTAACAAAAGCAGAGAATGCTAGAATTAAATAATAGAAATATGTAATATAAGCATATAATATGTTGGGAGAGTGTAGCGCGTAGCGATTGACAGAAGCAGGGAGTGATCGAAGTAACGAATGGTATACATAGCTTATGGGATATGAAAGTAACGAGTAACAGAAATGATGCATGGTATATGTAACGAGCAAACTAAGTAAAGAGTATTAATAATCTAAAGAAGAAGAAGAAACGAGTCAAAGAAAAGCGAGTCAAAAAGAAGCGAGTAATCAAAGTGAGTAAAACTGTCGAGTAAAATAAGTAACGAGTGATCACAATATAGAAAAGAAGCGAGTCAAAGACAAGCGCGTAGCAGAAGTGACGAAGCAACGAATGATGTAAATTGGAATGAATAATGAGCCCAAGAATAAGTGAATAAAAGAATTTACATAAATAAAGATAAGCAACGGATAACTTGAATATAAAAACAAAAACATTATACCCTGATTTCCCATTTTCAATGGGTTCAGGGTATAAAAAGATAAATATCGAGTACTATAACTAACTTATGTATAGAGTAGCAAGAATACCAAGTAACATATCTATAGATATACATAAATACGGATCAGCTGAAAATGCAAGTAGCAAATATATGGTATATATGTAAGTAAGGAGTATACAGTATAAGACTAAAGGTCAACAAAGGTCAACAGTGATGCTCCCTAGCTAACAATCTTCAAACACTTCTGGTATCATTGCTTTGGCCACACTCGACTCAGAGTTCCTTTAACGTTTACCGTTTGCTGTAACTCCGCGCCCGAGTTATTAATCTCAATAGACACGCTATCGCAAGCATCGAGTAATCCTCTCCCATTAAGTACAAGCGTAAACAGAATTTGAAATCGAATAGCGCATAAATTAGATGCTAAACTTCTCTGTTTTAATTCCCATTATCTTCTAATACGCACATATGTATATTTTTTTTTTATAAATTTTTTTCTTAATTTTGTATAAATTTTTATTTGTTTTAATATACAAAAATGATGAGCTGATTTAAATTGAAATGCCTATGTGCTTAACCCAATTGGCTGGCAAATCAACTGGAATGCTCGCCGGTGCCTTAACGCCCGGTAGCATTCGATGATATGAAACTCAGGTGCCCAAAATGAGGGTCGCCAGCCAGCCCGGCCGGCCGCAAAAGGTCAGCGCGCCTTGGCCACGAATAGATTTGGCAAAAAAAAAAAAAAAATTAAAATTAAAACAAAAAGAGATAGAGAAAGAGAAACAAAGGGAAAGGAAAGTCGGTGAATCATGGCACAAAGGACGACGTTCAAGAACTTGATGCAGGTTGGCTCGACCATTTTATAGATATGCGGAACGCAAAGCGACGCACACAGTTTGTGGAAACGTTTCTGGTGGCACACGAGCCACTTGGCTTGAAATATTTGTGCCGAAAATAAATATTAAATGGCCAAAAAAAAAAGGCAAAATTAAAAAAGAATATAAAAAAAAATATCATAATAAGTAGACGAGCACGAAGACGTTGTCGTTTGCGTTGACAAACAAAAAACGGCATAAATTAAAATTAATAAAATAAAATATTAAAAAAAACTGTGGAGCAGAGAGAAGGAGAGAGAGAGAGAAAGAGAGAGAGAGAGAAAGAGAGAGAGAGAGAGGGAGAGAGCAACGGAGAGAACAGCAAATAAAGATGCAGGAAAAAATTTAAAATAAACAAAAATAAAGTTCTTGGCCCATTAGTGACGTCACGGCGTTGGCGACGTTGGCGGCGCCAATATTTAAATTTCAGTTTTTATTTTTATTATATGTATAAAAATATATAATAATATATACATAAATATACCCTGTAGTCGTAAAATGGCAATAAAAAGGTGTATTTATAGACTGTACAACTGCGAAAACTAAAATGGGTATTGCCACTTAGCAGCCACTAGACATGTGTGGTCAGGGCCTATAGAGATGGTCATATATGGGCATAGGAGTTTGGAATTTAATTAAGATCGTATGGTACATATGCACAATAGGAGTTGATACTATCCAATATTCGACATAATACTAAAGTGGGTGATACTGGGAAAGGTTCCATAAGTGAAGATAACAGTACTATTGATAGCTTTATTTAGCCAAAAGCTGTCATAATAGATGCTATCACTAGTTCTATGTTTGTCGTTATCGATAAATCGATTGAGAGTCGATAAGGGCTAATATATGTAAGCCTATCGATACGTCTATATGCTATAAGTTTCCGGATATATCGATATACTATCAATTCTAAATACAATCGATATAATCGAAGGATATTAATTCTATAATGACAACTATCTACTACATAATATTATCGATAGGCCATAGTTAAATCCATATATATTTAGATGAAGTTAGGATAGTATAGCGATAGAACAATAGCTTCACTTATGAAACCTTTTATAGTGTAAGCGATTGACAATTTGTGGCCCATTATAGCTCCATATGTTCCATTAAGTCATCGTACATGTATATAATATGATAAGTATATATTGTAAATCAAAGTAAATGCTTAGAAAATATATTTCATATGCATTTCATGTGCTTCCCTAAATGTTTCACAGAACTTTTTATCAAAAAACTATGAAAACATGAAAACATAAAAGTTATTTTGAAGCCCTGTTACTAGGTAAGTCCAAGCCATGCCAAATTTGTACAGCTTTTCTATTTTTATAGACTTTATAATTATACATATATATACATATATGCTTGTACATATATGTATGTGAATGTGTGTATGTATGTCTATCATAGCTATTTCAGCTTTAAAGCCAATTGGCTGGCAATGAAATTGCTTGGAAATATTGAAATATTCATAAAAGATTTTGCGACTGTTTCACAAAATGTTCAATGTTCAATGCGGCTAAGCGTTGCCTTCTTAAATGAAACAGCAAATATTAAATATGTACACATACATACATATATAGGCCGAGGCAGATGGGTAAGGCGACAACGATATACGATTAATGATGCCAACTCATTTACAGCCAGGTTGCCCTCGGCTCTCTCAGTCCCCTACCTCAATCTCTCTCGCTATCCACTACACTTTATCTCTCTCTCTCTCTCTCTCTCTCTCTCTCTCTTTCTCTCTGTCGGTAGCTTGCTTTGCGGTATGTTTGCCTGATTTTTGGCACGTCCCACTGCTGCAATATATCTATATCTTTCTGTGCTGGTGTGCGTGTGTGTGTGTGTGTGTGTGTCGCAACAATTGTACAAATATGTTATTGTATATTGTATGCTCTCGCATCTATCCATCCATCCGTTTGTCCATCCAAACACACACATCTAAAGTGCCTGCCATAAACAACAACATAAACAACAACAACAACATCGACAACAAGCGCCAAGCGTTGCCCATATGCAACAGCATTCATAGCAGTCCACCTCACCCATATCCACACCCGTAACTGCGGCCCTGCCCCGTGAACCCGCCCCCACCATTACACGTTCAGTTTGAACTCTTCACTTTTGGCCCCGTCGCGTCGCCAGACTATGCAGCCAGACGAAATGTTTTTGCCAGCGATTTGTCATTTGAAATCATGTCGCGCCGCTCGGTTCGCATTCGCAAATTCGCGTTTGCTCGCCTTCTTTTGAGCACTTTAGTGCGATTCTAGTTTGTTATTCGATTATAAATACTGCGACGCAGAAAGAAAAAAAAAGAAGAAAAACCACACACAAAAACAAAAGCAAACAAATGAATAAATAGGAAAACATGTCCGTGACTCATCCGGTGCGTTCTGGTCGGAGGATCTATGTAGCTAGCCGGATAGCAAACAACAAGCAACCCGAATGCCATTGCATGCAATTCCCTCCCGCAAATCATCCAGAAAGTGTTTCGACTGTGTTTGGACTGAGAGTTTGCTGTGTGCGACTATGGGCACTACAGTCTATAGCGCAGTCTTGGCTACAGTTGATCAGCATACTAATAATCGTTCATATTATTAAAGTAGCCTAATTTCAAATTATAAACTTACATTTTGAATAGTTAATAATACTATTGCTAACAATATTTAGTAATACTTTTATTTCAACTGAAGATCTGATTCAAATCAGATTATTTACTTGTTATCGTTAACATCGCTAGTGCTACATTTGAGCACTGTTGGAAAATGTGAGGCATTCACTCTTTACAAGTTATCGATAACATTTTTTTTGAACGTTGCTACTAACCATACTTTTACATAGCTATCGATCCATTTGAGTACAGCTGAACTAATTTGAAAATGTAAGCTAGTCACTCTATAAGAGTTATCGATAACATAGATATAGACATTTTAGAATGAAGCCTAACGAATTGTCATTATAAAAATTTTATAAAAAAAAAATACCCCATAGCTATCGACATATCTAGACACAGCTTAATTAAACACTCTTTAAGACTTATCGGTAAATATTGAGATATTTTCGAGCATAGCCAATGTGTGTTGTGTGTGTTGTATGGTTAGTGACTTAGTTTAAATAGTTGTCTTATTATAGTTTTATTAACTAGAACTATAACTGCACGGCCATCGATTCATTTGAACACAATACATTAAAATTAATACATTAAAATTAATACATTAAAATTAATACAATAAAATTAAAAAATTAATAAATAAATTAATACATTTAAAAATTTTAACAGTTAGTTTTAGCAGCTATCGATAACATAGAAGTAGATATTTTTGAACAAAGCTCAACTAGTTTTCAAATTAAAAATTTCAAAAAAATCATAGTTTTATTAATTATCACTTAATTTCAAATATGCATATATTGACACCGCTTATTTACATATAGTTTGAAAATAACTTCTTAGCTATTTTTCCGCTTAAGAATTTAATGAAAGTACGATTTTAAATAATTATCGATAACATAGCTAGCATCATATAGTAGTAGTTTTAACAACTTTTCAGCTCAAAATTTGATAACAAATTGCATATTTGGGTGGCTAGCGATATATTTGGCCCTATCTAAAAATGTTATGCCCAATCGAAAAAATTTTAATCAAAACATTTCTTACACTAAAATTCATCTATATTCTCAGCTGTGCTGTGTATTTTGCCTCGATTAATGCCCAGTTTTGCTGACCTGTGTAGCTATTAGCCAAGTCTTATGAGTCTTATTAAATCAATGAGCGTTTGCAATGAGTATAGTTCAGGCATTATTAATGCAGCTAAAAGCTGCGCAGGCACTGCAAATAGATGCTCTTAATTGACTTCTGCGATATAAATCTCTGCTCTACTAATAATAGTTAGACTGATGTATAGTTTAAGTATGTGTGTGTGTGTGTGTGTGTGTGTCTGCTCATAATTAATAGAGAAATATGTATGGATGAGATGCGTAAGTAAATAAACTGGCAGCTGGGACAGTTTGCGTATATTTTAGCTGTTATTTTCACGATTTGATTTGTATTCTGTTGTTTGTCATTAAATAGATGAAAATATTGCGTGGGCGATCTCGAATTTATAGTTGATTTTGAATTCATGTCGTCGCCAGCTGCTTGGATGTGTGTGTGTGTGCGTTACCTGCGCTGCGATTTGATCGAGAACATGTTATCGCGATCGGCCAGTATGGTGACGGCCAGATCGTCCTGCAGGATCGATGGTATCATATTGAAGAAGCTGTGCACGCGCGGCAGCGACGGCGACGAGGCTGAGTTCTTGTTTAACATGATAGGGCACACTCATACACACACACACACACATAGACACAGTAAAAGAATGCGAAAATAAATGATGGCAATTGATTCGAGCCGGCGTTGGCTTAGACCAGGAAGCGCCTGGCTAACGAGATGTCGCTGACGATAACGATGGCGATTACGATTCCTTGCGATTACGATTACGATTACGATTGCGATTACGATTTCAAATATCAATTCCAGTTGGCACTTTGCAATTTCAATTTGTATAGAACTGTGCGCCGATTGCTTTGATTGCTCGACAACGATTCTGCAAACTATTTCAGATGACAACAACAATAGCGACAGCGACGGCGACAGCGAGACGACAAGGCGAAAGCTTTTTGAATTTTCCACGAGTGCGCGCTGGCCGAGAATGAGCGCGTCCCGCGGCGTGGCCAGCAAAAATATAAAACTCAAAACACAACTCGCACGCTCAGGAATGAAAAAAGAAGAAAAATTATTGTAGAAAAGCGACGCTAGCGCTGCCAGCGACAGCGACAGCGAAGTCGACGTCGAGCAGCTGGCAACGGACGGCAGCCATCAGCTGAGCTGAACGTAACGTAAGAAACAAATTATATTCAACTTAAAAAAAATAGATATATATATATATATATGTATGAAAATATAAATAAATAAAATTGAATTTGTACATGTGAGTGTTGTGTGTGTGTGTTTGTGTGTGTGTCATTTCATTTTCATCATTTGTGCTCGTTGTTGTTGTTGTTGCTTTTTTGCGCGCGCGCGTCAGATTTTTGCTTGCTTTTCATCTTGAGCAGCAGCAGCAACAAACGAGACGAACGAACTGACACAACATGTACAACATTCGCTCAATTATAGAAACATACAGGGTGTCGCCTTGACACACATTCATTTATCGCGCATAGAGCATAGAACATGACGATAGATCCATCGCGATGAAAAATCTGGATAGTAGTAAACGTATGTAGAGTAGATCACATTTGTGTGATCATCATGTGTGAAACGTATATGTATGTACTCTATATACATATATGTATACATAGTACACATTACATAGATTTATTTGATTGGATTAGATATTCACATGTACAGTAACATCCCGATAATTCCAATATTTCGATTCACTTTGAAATTCAAATTATCGAGAACTATTATTAAATTATTTCTTTCAAGGGAATTGATTTTTTTTAGATTTATCGCGTTTTTCGACTTAGGGTACAAATGATCGAAACTCAAGTGTTTATAGAATGTATAAATCTGTTCCGATTCAAGCTTATATCTCAGATATCTTCCTGCTATCTTCACCTCTGTCTTTGGCCTGTCTTTGGCTGAGCTCTCATTCCTGTACGTGCGAATGGTTAGCTAATTAATGGACATCAGCAAGATTAGTCAAAAGGAGTTGCGCAATAAAATTTCAATTATTTTAAGAATTTTTCTTTGCCAACCAAATCATTTAAAAAGCTATTTTCTTGAAGAGAAAATGATCGATTGTTAATATCAGCTACCCACTGCTATAAAATCGAAATAAAATCGAAATATTTCAAACTAAAATAAACAAATTTTAATTTATAGAGTGTCTAAGACTCTTGCTCAGCATAGATATACATAGCTATAGCTAACATAGGGCATGCGATTCGCAGAAGAAGAGGAAGTACCAAGAGGATAAGACCAGGGACATTAAGAAGAGAAACAGAAATACTAAAGATGGATCTGATTTACAACATTTGATCGAGTCGCTCTCATTGAAAGTCTCTTCTCTAATGAGTAATTTACTCTTTCTCTTTCACAGCTTAGCGGGTGGCTACCGTACAGAATTCCTAATCTAAGCTTCTCTCAATCAACTTTTTTTTTTGAATATATTAATGATCTCAATCATATGAAGATTATGAGTTAAATAGTCTACATGCTAATAGTTTAGTAGTTTAAAGATAATGTTAAGAGTTCAACAAAGAAATGGGAAAGTAAAAAATTAGAGCATTGGAAGCATCTAACATGAATAGCTATAAGCCACAATGACTTCAATCATAGCAAAACTAATTGTGCACCCTGTTAGATAGCTATGCCAAACACGCACACACACACACGCAGAGGGACTCACACACACACACACACACACACACGCACACATAGTTGACATATCCAATGTCCGGCAAGTCGCGTCCTTGCCTGACATAACACAAGAACAGCAACATCATCATCATCATCATCATCATCATCATTATCAGTCATTATCATTATGATCCACTTCATTATGAGCAGCAGAGAGCAGAATTTGCTGACTATAATGCCTTCCACCTGATTGTCTATCTCTCGCTTTTCTTGTTTTCCAACAATTCACGCAAAATTAATTTCATTCGCTGTCCGTCTCGCTCGCACGCACGCTATGTGAAGCGCCTTCGTGTTGCTGCTGCTCTTGTTGTTGCTGTTGTTGTTGTTGTTGTTTTCACTCTAGACGCGCACTTACCTACGCTAATGTTTAATAAATTCTCAACTCAAATTGCCATTTGGCTGCCTTTGAGCGATCTGCAATTATTTTTGTGCTGTTGTTGTGCGCTTAATGAACGCTCATTACATAAGAGAGCGAAAGGGAGAGATAGAGCGAGAGCGCGCTATGCTAATATGCATATTTATAATTCTAACTACTAACGTTTAGTTTTAATCTCTATCGCTGGTTAGTCGCAACTGCGCGCACACACGTAATTCTAATAATAATTTCGAGCAATTTTTTATTTAGCTAACCCACTTGTTCAGCTTCTTCTGCTCTGTTTGTGTGCGAGAGAGATAGCGAATCCAATAGGCATATTACTCATACGCCGCCTGGGCCAGCGTCGCTTTTCCTTTTTTTTGATTTTCAATTTTCGATTTCAATTTCCCCCTAGTCGATTGCACAGACACCCGCTTGCCGATTACGTAAATCATTTCACGCCCGCCACGCCCACTAGCTCAGTTAAGCCCACTTAACCACGAGCGGCGCTGCATCTAATAAACAACTGCGGCGGGTCAGCCGGCGTAACATCAAATCTCGTGACTGACAGACAACGTGGGCGCAGCGCAGTTGCCAGCGAATCGAGTCAAGTGCCTGATGAAATTGTTCATAAACATTAAGAAACACCGAAAGACACACACGCACACAAACACACATACAATCGAAAACAACATAACATATGCTCGGATAGAAGCGGCATTCCTTCAAGATTTATCCAAGACGTTTCAGAATTGCTTAACTGCTAAGTGTTTTAATCTTAGATATTCCATTAATACAATCATTTAGAATAATACTGAAAATCGCATAACCTAACTCTAGGCAAACTGAATGGAATCTCTCAACAGCAAATAGCTCAAGAACGGTTTGACAAGCAGTAGGGCAGTTAGGCAAGTCTAATATGATTGACATGTCTGGGAATACTACTTAAGATTAGATTTGTCAATTATATAAGGAACAATTAGGTATAATATGGAGCACCTGAAGGTATTTCCAGTCTTTCTTAGGGTCATATATAGATTCTTAGAAGTACTGAAAATACTATTAAGGCTCTCCTCATATGAGGTATAATTATGGTAAATTTAATAGTATTTCCCGTACTTCTTAGGGTCATATATGTCAGTCTGATGCTTCGACTTGCCTACCTGTTTCACCTTTTGTATAATATGAGCAGCTTAATAGTATTTCCTGCACTAACAATATTCCTAAAATGTTTGAATTCATCAATCGTGAGGTTTTTCCTTTGAGAACTTTCAATAATTATAATTATAATTAATTTAATTGACAATATATAATATGACAAAATACAGACACACACACACACATACATATGCAGCACGCTCTCTGCTTACTGTATCTGCGCTTGAGCTGCCTTTATGCGGCTGACTTAGGGGAATCCTATTTTTGAATGACTTTTCTTCCAGTTGGATTTTTTATCAAATTATTGAAGTATAATAATAATATCCAGTTGAGTGGACCTTATAAAGTAAAAATCTTTATAACACTCTAGCCTCTAGTATTTGATATATGGTAAAAAGAAGGGACTGTCCAAAATGCGCAATATACTAAATCTGTGTATTCATTACAAGAACCACAAATAGTGCGTTTTAAGCTTTCATCTTTTGCAGTAACTGCGGCATACTGAAATCGATAACAAATGATCGATTTTCATCGATCGTCTGATATCTGTGTACCACTTCTTTTCCTGCATAGATGTTAAGGATTTCAAGTCTGTAGCTTTTGTGGTCAACATGTGAATAAGAAGAGATGCCAATATAAATTTTATCGGCTCTGCTGTACCCTCTACCTGTTAACGATATTTTAACAAGATCAGATGTGCCTGCATTTCTTGTTTTTGGTTATTTCATCGCATTCAAGTAAAGTCAAAGTGTGAAGTCTTTTGTGAATTAGGTCTTACAAGAATTATTGTAATAAACTATACAGTAGCTATGTTCTCTATATTCTCTATAAGTTCAATCAATCCTGATCCTTGCTGCGTGAAATATGATGGTTGCTTAATGAAATAACTAAAATACGATCTTGGTATTTTACAGCTCAGCTTTTTGATGCATGTGCGAATTGCTAATGCACAGACTATGGATACATTTTGTTGTTGTTCTTGCTTTTGCTTTTCTTTTTTGTTTTTTTGGGTTTTGCCGACTGCATGACAAATCTGTGTGGGATGCATTTTTATTAAAAACACAAGAGGCCACTCAAAACCATGCAGAAGCACACACACACACACCAGAAGTGGCACACACACACACATATATATATTTTTGGGTGTGATTTGCATTGGGCGCATGTCAAAAAATGTTGGCTCGTTTGGCAGCGTCAGCGGCAATTGAGGCGGCAAATTTAATACGCGAAAAGAACGTATTTCATTTGGCTGGTACTCGCAGGCCCAATCCCAATCCCAATCCCAATCTCAATCCCAGTCCCAATACCAAACCCTTTTTCTTTCCGATGTCACGCTGCGTATGAATAATATGTACGTTACGTATACGCCAGCGTCGCTGCATGTGGCCAACTGGGCAACATATGGCTGTAAGGGACGCTGCCAGAGAGAGTGAGAGAGAGAGAGAGAGAGAGAGAGAGAGAGCGGGAGAGAGGCAGAGAGATCGCTGCGGTTGCTATGGCCTGTGATTGAATTTTGCCAACGACAGACAGACCAGCACCGCCTCCGAGTTTTCTTCTTTTTGTTTTTGCCTTTCTGCATGCGGACTGACCGAATTTTCCCATTGCTCGTACAGGAAATAGGAAATGTTTTTCATATTTAAATTAGCTGTGCTGTTCATCTGCTCCTCTTCCTCTGCCTCAGCTTCTTCTCGTTTTTATATCACATCTTTGGCAGCCTTCAGTCAGCCAACATCCCGCGGCCACACTTTGCGCCTTTAATTGCCCCAACGACAGCGACAGCGACAGCGACAAATGATGACTGCGCTCAAAATGCAGCGGCGCATCGAGTGGCACGCGGAGCGTCATGTGAGTTGCTCAACGGCCAACAGGCAAAATAATAATAATGCAACAATCAACGTGATCTGACTCACGTATGAGCGCAAATCTCTTACATTCTTTCGCTGCGCTTTCAAACACTGTCAGAGCTATCGAACGGGTGAACAGCGAGAATTATGCAAACGAAATTTAATATTCAATGCAGCTCGCAGTTGATATGAAGTTGTTGATTCTTTAAATAACTCGGTTTTATATATTGTATATATAATGAATAAATGTGTATTATAGGTAAATTAGTTTTTTGTTTATATTAATATATATATATAGAGAGAGGGTAAAGTGTGCAATCGATATTTATCGATTGCTGAGATACTCTGTTTTTGGCAACACTCAAGAAGTGAGAAAGTTCTTAGGAGAGCAGGTTTTGAATTATATATTCCTATAATATGTAATTGAACTGAACTGATATAATAATCTGAACAAAACCTCGATAAAAGTCAGAGTTGCCTAGAAAACTAGCCAGCTATCAACATCCTATGTACATTAATATATATAGTAATATCTAGATTATTACTAATATCTAAGAAATATATATATTTATACATATTTATGGGAAGTTTTCATTAAAATAAATTTCTTTTATATATATTATATATTTTATATTAAAATAAAGTTCTTTTATATAGACTATAGACAGCTTAGTTATTCGAAATCAATATGCTCTTGTGGCCGCTCGAAAACAGAGTATAAATATGTTTTAGTCGGCTGGGCACAATTGCTCTGCCCAACATGGAATAAATTAACTAACTAATTGCGCTGAGTAATTAAAATCAATATGGAAGAAGAAGACGAACAAAATACTTGATAAAGTATGAGATGCATATAAAAGAGCGTCAAATTAATATTGCCTTTTTTTTTTCACTTGCTGATATAAAAATATATAGAAATATATATAATATATATTTATGGGTATATATAAATACATTTTTATCAAAGGGGCGCAAAAGAGTTCTATTTGCAGTGTGGCAAAGGCAGAGGCAAAAAAATAGAAAAAAAAAAAGAAATTAACGCCCGGTGCAGACAGGCGTGCAAAACAATTATGCAACCGTACAAAAGGAAAATAAATGAAAATGAAAATGAAAGCAACAACAACAGCAACAACAACAACAGCAACGGCAACAACAATACAAACATTGAGCAAGCAAGCAGGCAGGCAGACAGGATTAAATGGGGATTACATAGGTTAGATGCACACAAACAAAAGATAGAAAGTTAGCTAGATAGATAGATAGATAGATAGAACTGGGCATACGTACGATCTGTCAATGAGTATAGAGGCCTCCTGGTCTTTAAACCTGCAAAAGGGTTACAATAATAAACAACGATAATAGTACGAATAACAATCATAAGTCGATAGGCTTAAGAGATAGTTGTAGAAAAGGTATTAAGTACGAGTACGCAACACATGTAATCGATTGCCAGCAATCGACTTGCAGCAGACAACACAAAACTTATATGGAAATTAAGCTAAAACACAACGAAACTAAGTGGAAGAAAACAATAAACTGTAAATAAACACGTAAGAGTTCTCTAGTCGGCAGTGCTCGACTTGGAAATACCCTGAACTCTGTGTGGAGAGCTGTTATGCAAAGCATTTGAAGCACGATAGAGATATGCAAATGTAAATTCCAAGTTCCAGGTTCCCAAAATCCCATACATATATAATCTCAGAACCCTTTACAGCTGAAAGCTTCCGTCGTTTTAAGCTACCCTTAAAATGTCAAATCAAGTAATCGATTTTTATCGAAAATAATTAAATTGAGTTATCGAAAACAATAATCGCACTGCCTATAGTATACAGGAATATATATTTAATAAAACATCTACTACTACTACTACTCTGATTCCCCATTTTCAATAGGTTCTGTTTGTTATATCAAAAGCTCTCGAGCTTTTCTAGACTTGCAGACGAACAGACAAAGCTAGCTTGACTTGGCTCATCCTACCATTAGCACAGAGTTCAGGGTATACCAACTAATTCAACGGAAAGTCAACTAAAAGTTTCTACAATTTTCCAAGACTTGAAAATTTGTTTGTTGTTTTCATTTTTCTTCGGCCTTTCAAGTTTAGTTGTCGCTTTACATAAATAATTGACGCTTATTTTATTATGTTAAGCTAAATGCAAATAAAAAGGTTAACATAAACTGTGTGAATGTGTCTATCTTTCTCTCTGAATGTGTATGTGTGTGTGTGTGTCTGTGCGTGACGCCCTAAGGTATGCAATGAGTGGCAAATGGGATTGAAGCAGCTTAATTGAGACATCACGTGCAGCAGGTAAACGATATGTTCATGGCTTGGCAATGTGTGGCAAGGGTCGGGCTAAGCAGTGTGGCCACAGCCACAGCTACAACAACAGTCATAGTCACAGTCACAGTCACAGTCACAGTCACATTCGCAGTCACCGTCACCGACATCGTCATCGTCACTGACGTAGACAATGGGACGGCAATGACCCCGTCGGCAATTGATAGATAAGCGATGGGCTGCTCGGGGGCCGTGTCATGACGTCATTCTGTTGCGCACGTCACAACTGCAGTCGCAGTGGCCTGCACACAAAAGTCGAAGTTGAAGTGTTGACATTTAACAAAAAAAAAAACATACACACACACACTGATACACACGCACACATGGCAGCTGTGTGTCTCTGACTTGCATTTTAAACACTTTGCAAATGCCAACGGCACAAACAAACACAGAACAGCACAACGCCCACTGGCCACGCCCCAGCTAGCGTTATTTCTTTTTTTCACTCTCTGTGTGTGCGTGTCTCTCGTTTGTGGTGTTTGCTGCATGTTCCACAATCGAGCTGGCAAACACACCTGCGTTTTTTCGCCTTGGCATTTAACGCAAATTAACGCCTGAATGGCTTTCAGCATTGGGGCCCTGCTATCAATTGCTTTTGAGCTCGTCCAGCACTTTGATCCATCTGCAATTAACGTGTGCTTGCCACAGCCACAGCATCTGCTTGTGATGCCAACTGATTTGTAGTTGCCGACACTGAGCTGATTTCTGTTCAGCTGCCTACGCAGAGATAAAGGACTACAAGAGTTAAGGCTGTTCTCGTTGTACGACGTGGAAATACCCTGTGCATGACGAGCAACTAAGACAAACATTCTGGGCATTTTAGATATATTGATTGGTTAAATTACTAGAAATGTGCTATCGATTTTATTTATCATTCAATTTATCGATTATTGCAAAATTGATAAACTTGATATGCCTGATACATAAGTGTAGCTGAAAGCCTTGTTGAACCCTTTCACTATTTCATTTCTCTTTTTTACTTTTTATCCTGACATAGACTTTAAGTCTTTTGAAACGCACAATATATCGATTACTTTTGATATATTCAGAATTTGCAATTCTTTATTTAAATTTCCCTATTTAACTTAAATATCTACAATCTATTATTCATAAGCATAAGCGTTTCAGCTTTATGTATGCTCAAATACCAGAAGCTTGAATCGCTCTATTGGCAAGAGAACAGGTTAATGTTCAAAGAGGCGAGAATTTGAGGTACTCATCAAGCCTTTTATGATGGACCTTCTCAGTTCCTACATGGCTAGCAATGGGCATACGCCTACTGGGCTCTTGATCTGATTTTTCTCATTTTCTAAACAAATTTTAGATGATATTTTTTTAAAGTAAATGCCTGATATTGGCGCAACTTTCACTTAATCTTTCTTAGTGAAATCGAAATTGAAATTGAAGTCAACTTCACCTGCAATAATATGTATATTATTTGCCTCGAAATCTTGATCGCTTTATCTAATTTATTTGCCTTCGAGGCAGAAAGAGTTTGCTAGATCTTTAAGATCTTGAAGAATATATAAAAATATGTACATCATACATGTATATGCCTGATATATATAATCATTTCAATCAGCAGCTCATGATCTTAATCTGCTTCGATTCGTTTTGATCGAAACTCAGTAAAAGTTTACAGAAATTTCAACTGCTTATAAAGCCAAAAGTTGGTCAAGTTTTTGCAAATCTCTCGCATTTAACATATTTAATTGAATCATTGCTGATGCTGCTGCTGCTGCTGCTGCTGCTGCTGCTGTTGTTGTTGTTGTTGTTGTTATATTGTTGCCCTTGATATTTGCCAGCCGCAGTCAGTCAGCTAATTATTTGTTATTAGTGTTGAAATCTTTATGAAATTTTCACTCAACTTGTTCGTTGTCGTTGTCATGACAGCTAAGCTGGGGCCAGTCACTGCCAAAGTATAAGGTATATATAACCGAGTGTACATGTGTGTGTGTGTGTGTGTGTGCTTGCAATTGACAGGCTCATCAACAACATTGTTTGAAAGTGGCAGACTGGCAGACGAGGGAACTGCGATATGTCTCACCAAAAATATTCAAGTTGATTGAAAGCAAACGCAGCGAACGGACCCCGGTATATACGCTCTAGAAGACGACGTCCGACAGCCAGCCAAATGTCTAAGGGATGGACGGGGTCGAAGGGGTCGGAGGGGCTTTGCGCTGTAGGGGCGTAGGGGCGGAACGTAACTAGAGGCCTGCCAAAAACTTTAAAGCAGACCCAAAACTTTTTGGCCTGGCCCAGTCAGGCCGAAACAGCAGCACCAACAACAACAACAACAACAACAATGAAAAAAGTGTATATAAAGAAAGCCAAAAGAGAAATAAATGCAAATTGCGTTGCTGTCGCTGCCAAATGGCCGAAAAGGGAGCCAACAATATACCCGAAAATACCAAAAATACCGAAAATACCGAAAGAAAAAAATATGTATTTATTTCAACTATGTATAATTAAATCGTTGCTATGTTCTAGGCCGTGGGGGCCGTTGCACTTGGAGAGAGAAGCGGGGTGGGGACAGAGACCCCAACCTTGGCCAACCATGCTTTCTATGACACAAAGACACTTTCACTTTGAGTCCAATAACGGCGCCTGTATACGGCCCCTTAGATTATATAATGTTCATGGTCAGCTTATAGCTGAGGCTGGAATCAAACTGGGGTGTATAGCGTGTAAGAATTGTGGGTGTAGTTGTAGTGGTACTTGTATGATATGGGGGTAACTGTATACATAGTTCTAGACCCGGGTCTGGGTTGTCCGTATGACGTCTCCTCCAACTTCGGTGTAATTGTTAATGCTGGCGTGGAAATGTCATTGGATAATATGAGGGTAACTCAATCGATGTCTAGAAATGGGTCTAAGTTTTCCTTATGATCTATTCTACAGTCAACTTGGCTGCACATACATATATGTAGGCTGTCCCCAAGAACTATCGTCCAGCTTACGTGCATTCGGAATATCTTTTTGGGCACTTTGCTTTGATTGTTTATGTTGGCCTAAAAATCTAGTGGGATAATATGGGGGTACTCAATGTAGGTCTAGATCAGAGTCTGGGTTATCCGTATGATCTTTCATCCTACAGTCAATTTGGCTGCACAGGTGTATTCACAGGATCTTATAGGATAGTTTATAGTTGCTTTGATTGTTTATGTTGGCCTAGAAATCTAGTGGGATAATATGGGGGTAACTCAATGTAGGTCTAGATCAGCTTCTAGGTTATCCTAATTAAGTGTAGTTCTATGGCTTATTAGGATAGATTCTAATTAAATTTTAAGTATTAGTATAGAATATGGGGTCACTCAATGTTGGTCTAGAGCTGCATTTAGATTGACCCCTTGACCTATCATCTAGCGATCAATTAGACTGCATATGTTACCAGTCCACGTTGACATTATGATCTCTTGTCCAGTCCTCAAAGAAAAACATCCACTTATAGTAATTTGATTCGATTCTGATTATCACATACATATAAGCAAGGTTGTCGAACTTTCTTAGAGTAGAATATTTAGTTAAAGCATTTGAAGCTATACATCAAACATTAAAAACGGAAGAACAAAGAGAGACATTTAAACAGTGGGTAAGAGCAGTAATTTACGCACATACAAAACTGGCATTCATTTGTATGAAACATCAATGGTGGCATAAGATCTTCAAGAATATCAAGATATATGGGGAAAGAAGTATATAGCCAGAGATAGCGATACAGAGTTAAGGATAGTTCAAAGTTAAATGAAATCAATATGAGCTGAGAATGCTGATCAATGATAGCTCAGAAATAGATCTAAGCTCTCTAGCTGATAGCTACAGCTAACTCTGTTGATAGTGTACTAGGAATGTCGTTGCTTTTGCTTTGATGGGCGAAACGCTTCAGCTTGAGTGTCTCGGGGCGTGACGGGGGCGTTGGTAGGGTGCGAGGGCCTTAAGTGTTTTGCGGTCCAAATATTTTTGCAATTTTTCATCTGCGTTTTGCGCGATATATTTTAGCGCTTTGGCCTTTGAGACGGCAGGCGACGAGAGTGCCAAGAGTCGTGTAAAAATAGCTGTAAAATTCTTGTCTACTCAAGGCTGCATTTGGCCGCTGACCAGATGCCCAGCTAATTCCATATGGCGGTGCTCTGGCGTGTTTTGTTTTCGGTTTTCGGTTTTCTGCCTTCTGTTTTCTGTTTTCAGTGTTGTGCTTTTGACTTTTGACATGATGCTACCTGATGCTTTGATATCGCTCATCTTGTTTAGTGTAATTATTCTGTTCCTATTGCACATTGATGCAGCCGCAACTAAAAAGGGAAAAGCTTGTCGCACCTCGAGCACAAAATATGGCTGTCAAACAGAGAAAATTGTATTTCCGGTTTTCAGTTGCGTAATGCTCCCTTTCTCTCTCTCACTCTCACAGTCTCTCTCTCTCTCTCTCTCTCTCTCTCTGTATCTGCTCATTCATGTGTCATACGAGTGACATTGGCATGCATATTTGGTATCCCCCAGGTAAAGCTGACTAACTAATCAAAGCCCGAATAGTTCAGCAAAAATTGTGGCTAAATGTTGTTTGTCATCCATTGCCAGAGCTTTCCAAAAAGTTGCCAATGCTATTTATTCGAGATGCCTGCAAGCGTTGTCAAAACAATGGTCAAAGCCGGGTCAACTCACGGCCCAGAGCACAGAGCAGCTGACGCCGGACAATGGACAGCGGACAGCGGACACCAGACAGCGGACACCGGACAGCGGACATTGGACAACATAGCAAAGCCGTAAAGAGCATATAGACGGTTTTGGGTGAGGTGACGTTGCCGGAACTGCTGGAATGGAATTTTTGCCAAAGAGGCAGCCAGATGTGGCAAAAGGCTTGCTATGAATTTCAGAAATGCCATCAATGGGACGGCTCTTGACCACCAGCAGATGATGTTGCCAACTTTGCTCCAGAGGCGGTGCGCTGCAATGCCATTGAAATGTGGCAAAGTGCCTCAAATGCCGCAAACGATGCTGCACATTCACACACGCACGCACACACACGCACACATACGCACTCATATATGCAACATAGGTGCGGCATTGCGAATTGTGGCAGCATTTTCAACAGAAAAAGCAAAGGCAGCCAGACAATAGCAACAGATGCTGCAAATTGCTAGCACAAATTTAAGACTTCTAAATGAAAATGTTCAAAAGTTAAAGGAACAACAACAACAACAACTACAACAACAAGAGCTCGCCTATTGGTGTGAGGTAAACGCCCAGGAGAAATTCTCTATGGGCATCGAGAGTGGTATTAAAGTAATAGAAAAACTAAAAGAAGCCAGCGACTGTGCTCGGAATTAGTAGTAGAAGAAAAGTTATCAAAGCAGCACGCCGCACAGGAGTCGGAGCAGGAGTCAAGCAGCTAGGGCAAAAACACTCAGGCTGAGGAAGCTGCAGTTGACCAGCAAATGTAGTTTGAAAAGGAAGCAGCTGAAGCAAGTACAAAGTTTCTACTACTTTCATGGCAAATTTAACTCGCACGGATTCTGCTCCTATTGCTACGAGCACAGAAAGAGCACGAATAGGAGTAGAAGTGGAAGGTATATTGCCTATGCATTGGAATGGGAGTAGAAATTGAAGATCTAGTTGGCACTTCCTATACCAGTATAAGATGTTTAGTATAAGAAGCAAATGTAAATCTAGTCACATTTCATTTGTCATAGTACAGAATATATTACGATGCTTAGTATAAGAGTCGTGTGTCAAGTAAAGTTAGGCTGGACTGAAAATGCACGCTTTAATCGCACTTTTTATACCACAGTATAAGATGAATAGTATAAGAAGTGCATGCAAAGTTGAGTAGGAGTAGAAAATCAAGTTTTAGCCGCACCCCAATACTATTGTATAAGATTTTTAGTGTAAGAAATAAGTGCCAAGGCGAATAGAAGTAGAAATTTCAATTTTGATCGTACTTCTTTTATTATAGTATAAGATGTTAAGTATAAGAAGTGAATGTAAACTGCTCATATCGCATCTTATACCATGATAAAAGATATTTATCCTAATATGAAAGTCTTAAGTAATGTAGGAGAATAAATTAAAGTTCTCATAGCCCTTCGTATACCATAGTATAAGATGTTTAGTATAAGAAGTCACTGTAAAGCGGAGATTTAACTGTTAATCGCACTCTTCATGCCAAAGTAAAGGTATCAAATATTTACCCTTAGAAGTATGTGTAAAGCAATGTGAAGATAAATAGGATTATATTAAGGCTCTTCTTATAGCATAGTATAAGATGTTTAGTATAAGAGAGCAACGTAAATTGATATTAGAGTTTAACTTCATGTTCTTGTCGCTTATTATTAGAAGGCAAAGAAAAAGGAATTGGGAGCAGAAATATAAGTTTTAATCGCACTTCTTATAACACAGTATAAAACGTTTAGTATAAGTAGTAAATATAAGTTTAAGTAATTGAACCTTTACTTATGAGTTATAGTTGAGTTGTATGGGCAAGAAACTTTAGTATTGATGTAGTAGGATTGGAAAAGTGTGAAATCGTAGTAGTTCAAATGGTTGTAATAGGTGTAGTAGTACTAGAAAATGCTATAAATGTGCAAAAGTAAAGAAAAGTATTTGTAGTTTTAGTAGTAGTATTAGTAGTAGTAGAAAACGTACTAGTAGTATATATGTAAGTAAAACTATATACCTTAATGGTAATTGAAATAGTCGTAGTAATAGTAATTGAAAGTGTTGCCGATATGGAGTAAAAGTGCTAACAGTTATACGGGGAGCGGGCGCAAAGAGTTTAAATGGTAGTAGTTGCTGGGAAAGGTACTATGGGAGTAGCATAAAAGTCACAAAAGTAGGTGACGTAAAATGGGGAGGCACAAAGGGTAGTAAAATGTAATTCTAGTACACCGGGTACAGGGTAGAGGTAGAGATACAGGTAGTTGAATCACATGAAACATTGAATAACGTTACAAAAAAGAAGTGAAAAGAAAACAAAAAAATCGTTAGTAGTGGCACACGCTAGCAAAGCCTAGAGCCGTACATGACAATGGAATAATAAAGAGCTGCTAAACTCCTGTCTTTCAATGTCAGGTGTGTTTCAGCCATGTTTGCTGTTGTTTGAATTGTTGATTATGCTCTTATCATAAATTTATACTCATAGTATGTACTCGTTGTTGTCACAGAAACTTTTTGTGATATGGATGGGATTATGAATAGTTTATGAAGCTCGTGAATGCTGTATACGAACTCAAATCATATTTAAAGCATGTAAATGAAAATCTAGATGAATTGAAATCATATATGTACACATATACGCAAAAAGGGAAAAACCATATCCAAACCAAAACCAACTTCTATGTATATAG
Source organism: Drosophila navojoa (assembly GCF_001654015.2). The sequence goes on along the minus strand of NW_022046428.1, from coordinate 5,176 downwards.
AAAGTGAATCGATTGGGTGTTTGGCACTTACCTTTCGCTAGCAATGCTTGAGTTCCTGGACATTGACTTTGGTGACATCTCAAAGTCCGAATCGGAGCGATATAAAAAGGATTCGCGACGTTGCGGTAAATTCTGTAGAACCAAACCAGCGCTGGGTGAGCCGCCCTCAAGTGGTGATCGGGCGCCCTGGCCATTTTCTACATCGAAACTGTAAATGGGAGAAAACGAAAATATAAATATGAATGTAAATATAAATATGATTATTATTGCAGTTATTCAATTGAAGGCATTATCAATAACTTTACGAGCTGCCCACTGTGTGACCCCAAATAATTGAAAGCCGACGCTTTTAGGCCACGACTTGAGTCCTGTTATAGACGGCCGTGATGACTTGACACAGCGAACTTTTCAGCGCCAACGGAAGACAGCCGCCAGAAGTGGAGTGTGGTTTGGGTGAGTTTAGTTAGCCATGGGGGTACGGGGGCCATGAGGGTAGCAATGGCGACGACAACGACAACGACAACGACAGCGACGAGGACGACCTACAGGAAACGGAAGCGCGCCTAACAAGGCGCTTTTAAAGTTTTTCAATTCGTTAGACATTTTCGCCCTTTGTCTGCGTCGACGTCAGCCGCGCTTGCTTATGAAAACTTTTGCGCCAACTCGGCTAAAAATGTAACAACCCCTCTCCCACGCACCCACACACACAGAAAAGGGGGAAATAAATTGGAACAGCCTGGCCCCAACTCCAGACCGCGCAACCGAATGTAGCCAAGTTTATTGTGAACTTGCGCTGAAAGTTGACTTCACTACAGAACCGCATTTCCCTCAGGCCGTGTATTCAAGTCGCGCCAAAGTTGTGCCACTGATCAAGTTAACGCGCGGTTGCCAAGGATCAACTTTTTAAGTACGCCCAGCTAGGTGGGCGTCTTCAAATAACCACCATATTCTCGGCCCCAATTCGGATGGTTATCCATTTTGTTAAGCAAAGCAGCTTCGATTTCACACTATCTCCAAGCCAGACAAGCTTCAGTTGCTAGTTGCGAATTGTAAAGCAGCGGCAGCAGAGCAACTACACTCAAAGTACAGTTGCGCCGTGAGCCACCAAATCTGAACAAGCTAGATTCTGTGGTTCTTGAGCTAGGTGAGTTGGTGAACTGAACTAGTGTTGGTCTATGATGAACAATTTGTGTTGCGAATGAGGAAGTTCCATAGACGACTAGTTCCGCTGATTCGTTCGGCTTCTTGAAACATAAGCTCCATTGCCTTCTGCTGTTCATGAGCGACAAGTTCATGAACAACAAGTTCCATTGACTTATTCAACTTCTCATGAAGTACAAGTTTCAATGACCTTTTATGTTCATGAACTACAAGTTCTCCTGACTTATACTACTGCACATGATCTAGTTCCATTGACTTATTCAACTGTTCAGGAGCAACAAGCTGCCTTCCCTTCTTCTACTATACATGAACCACAAGTTCCATTGAATTTTCCTACTGTTCATGAACGACTAGTTCCTTTTAATTGTTCTACTGCATATGAACTACAATATTTTTTGAGTTGTTTTACTGCATGTGAGCTACAAGTTTCATTGACTTTTTCCGAACAACTAGTTCCATTGACTTATTCAACTGTTCATGAGCTCCATTCGCTAGTTCTGCTGTTCTGAACTACAAGTGGCTTTGATTTTTTTTCTGCAGTTTATAACCAACAAGTTCCATTGGCATGCTCATGAACAACTAGTTCCATTGACTGGTTCTGCTGTTTATGAACCAGTTCCAGTGACTTGTTCTGCCATTCATGAGCGACTAGCTCCATTGACTCGTTCAACTATTTGTGAACATTTAGTTCCACTGATTGTTCATGAACAAGTTCTTTTGAGTTACTCAACTATTGATTATGAGAGGCTTCAACGCATCGTTCATAAACTGAACTGAGCTGCGACGAAAATAACTGTATTGATCAATGGGAATTATTAGTTTAATCAGTCGCCCATAGATGTCGCTAGCTGCTCAAAGAGTTGCACGACAGAGCGAAGAACTGGAACGCTAATGTCATTTGTCTCTATGAAATGCAATTGCCAGCTATTTGTCGTGCGGCAGCAGCTGTGGCCGTAGAGACGGAGACAGAGATGGAAATGGAGGCGGAGGTGGAGGTAGAGGCAGTGGCAGAGGCAATCTGAGGCTGGCATCAATCTAAGGGCGTTGTCATAATTAAAGAAATTACATTCATAAGCAGAAGCAGATATCGTGCGGGGGGGCGCCGCTCCTTAGCTGGACGCTCTGTGACGCAGCTGTGTCCTTGTGCCATTCGGCCTTCTCGTCCAGCCGCTGCCACGGCTACTGATGCTGCTGCTGCTGCTCTGCTGCTGCTGGCATTCCTTATGCTTGAAAATGGCTCCTGTTGCCGTTCGCCTTGAAGGCCGTGACGCTTTTGGCAGCGAAAGTCGTAAAGAAAAATGATGTTTTAAGTAAAATTTATATCGGGGTCATTAAGTAAACTTGGCACAAAGTTGACGCTAGCCTCTTATTGTTGCTATTGCTGCTGCTGCTGCTGCTGCTGCTGCTGCTGCTGCTGCTGCTGTTTGTGTGTGGCCCCGCCCACCGCGCAGGCCGCCCCATTTTATTGTTGTTGCTGTTGTGCGCAACAATGTCGCCATTTACCATGGCATACTTTGTAGCACTTTTCAAAAGTTATGAGGCAGGCGGAGTGTGGCACATTTTGCAGTATTTTAGTATTTCAGTATTTCAGTATTTCGTCTTTGGCATTTCACTACTGCTGTTTAAAGTTGGCTCAACTTGCTGTTTCGCTCTATACATACACATATCTACATACATGTATATACTTCATTTCACACACACAATGTTGCCAGAGAATTGAATAATTTGTGCGAGTGTGTGTGTGTGTATGTCTCCCTCTCTCTCCCTCTCTCTCTATAACATTTATTCGCATTGTTCTGTCTGCTACGTGGACCTGGCTGATTAATGTCCTCATGTCTGCAGTCATTCAGTCAATCCCTTATTCATTTGGCCATTCATTCAGTCGTGCATACAATCATTTCACATCCAGCGACTGACTTCCTACTTAACAAACTAATTAAGTTGGCGGCATTGCGGGTCTTAGCCGCTGCCTCTGGCAGCAGTTGAATCTATGCGGCAGCAATACACAATCAGAGCAAACACACACACACACACACACACACACACGCAGAGCCTCTGACACACTCATCACAATCAGCTCGGGTCGTTCATTTATTTGCACATATAATTAGGCGCATGAGAAGCGACAGCCGTGGGGCACATTTCCTGCCAGCCTACAACAATGACAATCTGCTCTGCCTCTCTCTCTCTCTTATACCCCCTCCCACCTCTCTCTCTCTCTCCCTGGCTAGGTGTTGGCATTAATCAGCCTGCACTCCGCATGCAGCACGCACGCGACTCGCTAATGGGGCACGCAACATAAATACATGTTTGTTGTTAGCCTGGCTTTAAGGCCAAAAACCCAGCTGCCCCACCCCCCTCCCCCATCCTCCGGTCACCCTGTTGCATTGTCTTGTGTTGGCTTAGAGTGAATTATTGAGTCGCTTGGAATTTATGGCAGCCTCATTAATGCGCCGGCTTACTAATGCAACGGCCAATGAATGGATTCAATGAGTGTATTCAAAGCGCCACTGCCAGAAAGACCTTGGCCACAATATTCCCAGCAGCAGCGACAGCAACGGCAACGGCAAAGGCAACGGCAACTGCAACTGTTACTGTTAGTGAAACCAAATCCAAAAACCAATCCAACGACACATGCAGCACTTGTGTGGCAGCTGCTTTTGAGTGAGCGAGAGAGGAAGAGAGAGAGAGAGACGCGGCGCACACATGAAACTAACACAAGGCCATTAACAAAAGCCTGAGACTGACTGCCATTTCTGCAATGGGCACGGCCCAGGCCGGGCTGCGGACGGGGCATCTGAGTTTTGCCCAAAAGATTCGAGAAGCTGCAGGCAGCGCTCGGGCTCTGTATAAACCAAATTAAAAGTGCGAGGCGAACAGCATGCGCTATGAAATGAGCACACACACGAGGAGCAAGCACAGCATCACATACACACACACGCACACACACACATACACAAGCTCAGTCACCGTGTTGCTACCCATTTGAGCCGCCTCGCAGCTACCTTGGCTGTTGATTTCTTTTTTTTCATGCTGATAGGCATAGCAAAAAAGTGTGTGTGTGTGTGTGTGTGTGTGGCACTGCTGCATATGCATGTTGCATAATTTTGGCCGCGCGGCAAGTGGCAAAGCGCAGGCAACTGCTGCCCAAGCTGCAGCGAGCCCATCAAAATTTCGTTGATTTTCATTTCATTGCGTTGCGCATTTGATTAACCGTTGCAACAGCTGTCGCCTGGCGGCCACCAATCACACACACACACACACGCATACACACGAACAACAAAAACAGAAAAAACAAATTGAGCATGCAACATCTTGGCAGCAAAACGCTCGACGCACATTGCACATCATCCGGCGTGACTCACCCATGAGCCATGAGCCATGAGCCATGAGCCAGCAGTGAGCACATTGACTAGTTCATTGGACTTGGGAGCACGAAATTGCTAAAGTGCAATCGAAGCACATTTGAAATTGGCATTAAAATTGCCAAACTACACAATAATAATTAATAATGCATCGCAAAATGTAAAAGCATATTAAAAGATATATGCATATAATATAATATAAATATAATAATAATGTGAGCTTATTGACTAATTGGTTAGATTCCAAAGAACTCTTCTTTAATTAAATTGGAAATTGTTTTCAATTCTTAATGAAAAAAATAAATTTTTCCTTGTTTAATAAAAAAAAATATTTAAAAAAATATTAAAAAAAAATATAAAAAAAAATATAAAAAAAAATATAAAAAAATATATTTAAAAAAAATATTAAAAATTAAACTTAAAAAATTATATACATATATATTTAAAAAAAAATTTTTTTTTGTTAAGCAAAAACAAAAAATTAAAAAAAAATAATAATAATAATCTTTCTAATTTATTTTTTGTGAATTTATCAAAAATCAATATATCAAGTAATATTCGATATAAAAAATATTTGTAAAAATAATTTTAAAAAAAGAATAACAATATTTGTATAAAAAAAAAAAAAAAAAAAAAAAAAAAAAAAAAAA
>NW_022046425.1:11861-33669 GCF_001654015.2 Drosophila navojoa | reverse complement strand
CATACAGCATACAGCATACAGCATACAGCATACAGCATACAGCATACAGCATACACAGCATACAGCATACACAGCATAACATAACACTGTATACTATTCTGTTCGCTCTTATAGCATTGATTGAAGCTCTTCATTGCAATGCTGTGCTTCAATCAGCTTGCGATTGTCATCTAGCTGTCAGCTCTTCATCCTTCAGCACTTTTCAACACTGGCGCAAAACTCAATGCTCTGAAAACGTCGATACTTGACAGAAACTGTCATTTAATTGAATTTTATATAGTATTTGCTAATTTATTTCCATAATTGAAATTGGCATTTACCATTTGGTGTTTGTCGTTGCTTTGTGAGTGGAAAATTCTTCACTTTTTCTGCGCCTTTTGCTACGCCTTGTGCCACTCTCTAAACGAATTGAAATATTTTGCATTATTATTGATATTTATATATACATATATTATTTTTTTTTGCCGTGCCGAACGAATATTCAATGCGAAAAAATTGCAACCGCAGCTTTTCAGCCTTTATAAAATATGGCAAAAATAAAGAACATGTATATATACATACATATTTGTCTATATATAAAATAAATGCAGCGCAGTTCGCACGCAGATGCCATTTTTTGTTCAGCTGATTGAAAGCTTTTCTCTTTGGCTGCAGCCAGCTTAATTTTCTCAGCGAAATTGCTATTGGCCTCTGTCAATGAAAAAATAGCAAATACCCTATTAACGCATATATCGTGGCTCAGCTTCTAATCCTCTTGAATTTCTCACTTGAATCAAAAAGGAAATTAAATACGAAACATATTAATTTGTATATGCATATATAAACGGAATCCAAAGCAATCTAAATATCGTCCTTGAGCACAGCTCCGCAGACGATAAAAATGCCAGATGAGCCTTGAGCACAGTCATATATTCATTGTAAATAAATATAAGACCCTATCAGTAACGGGAAGTATAGATCATTCTCTCCTCTCATATAGGAGAATTTTAGGTAGTAAATACAGTTGAGATCTTCGTCAAGAATTTGTCATAGAGTACACAGAAAATCTTGATCGGAGCAAGGAGCACTGCCTATTCATCTATGTATTTACATTAGATATGACATTGTATATAACTGGTCGTACCGTTAAGCTACTCATTTTCTTTTCTATATGAAAGTAGGATTTCAGGTAGTAAGTACAGTTCAGGTCTTTATCAAGAATTTGTCAATTTAATGCACAGATAGGCAAAGATTGGCAAAGATCGGCGTGATGAGCTATGATGATCTCGTCGTATCCGTCTTTCTGTTCATACGTCTGTCCGTCCGTACGCCTAACAGCTAGCCTCTCTGCCCCTCCGTCTGTTCACTTTTCTTTCTGCTTAACTGTTTAACTGTTTGCCGTCCATCTCCTGTTCTATCGCCTGTCCGTCAGCTTAGGCACTTAATAGGCGTCTAGTTTGACCGTCCGTCCGTCTGCTCGTTCGTCTATCGCCTTTTAGTCCATCAGCGTATGCACTTTACGCAGACATTCGGTGCGTTCGTCAGTGCTCATATGTGTATCTCTCTCTCTCTCTCTCTCTCTCTCTTTCTCAATCTCTCTTTCTCTCTCTCTCTCTCTGTTCATTCGTCTGTTCATCTGCATTTCCGTTTATTCTCTGTCCATTCGACTGTATTTGATTTCTCATCTCTCAGCCTGCCTATCCCTAGATGTGTTTAACCTTATATTACATAGTCTCTCTGATTGCATACGGTATTTCCATACCTGAGAGTATACGGTATCTGCTCTACTGCTCTGAAAGTCTCATTAGGATCGTCTAACTAAAAGTGAAGTTATGCAATAGGCAAGCGGGCCTAATAGGCAGACATGGAGCGTAACGCACAGGCAGAGATTGCATTTGTGTGTGTGTGTGTGTGTCTTTTGAGCTTATATCTTATGTAAACATTGCAATAATAGAGTTCCGGCTATCGCCTAGTGAAGCATGCTGTTCTGTGTTCTCTTTGGCTGTGAATCTTCTTATCGTTTATCTAACAACAATAATTTGCATTTAAAGAATAGAGCATTTGCTTTTGTACGAGGCTCTTAAAGGACTCATATATACATACATACATATCTTAAGATATGTATATACACATTTTTATATACATATATAATATCTGGCCGCAATCAAAAGCAAAAGCTGAAGCCACAAAACGCTGAACAACAGATATGAAAGCAGGCAAAAGCAAAGTACAGAAAAGAAAAGAAAAGAGAACGAAAAGAAGAAGAAGAAGAAGAAAAAGAATAAGCAAAACGCTTTAAGTTGGCTAAAAGACGAATACACAGCGATTGTATGTGTGCGTGTGTGTGTGTGTGTGCGTGTGTGTGTGTGCGTGTGTATGTGTGTGGTACATACATATGTATTTTGACTTTTGTATATGTCCGTTTGAATTAATATTACAATGTCCTTAAGGTTTATTTGGCTTGATATTCCTTTTTATCTTTATATATATATATATATGTATATGTATGTAAGTAGCATATATTCTTTTCTCTCTCTCACTCTCGCTCTTCCTCGCTATTTTTGCTGATTTTGATTTTGATTCGGATTCGCTTTTGGCTGTTTGCTATTTTGTTGTTCTGTGTTTTTTTTTTCTTAGCATATTAAAAATTCATATAAAATGTAAAACGCAAAATCCTCAAGACAATCATAAAAAAAACACACAAAAACAAAAAAAAAAAACACGTACACACGCACACAAAGGGGTTTTGCCCTTTTACACACACACACACACACATAGATGCATATGTATATCAGCTATATGTGCGTATAAATTTTGCATATATTTTGGCCATAAATAGAGCTGAGACGCAAAACGTTTGCGCAAATAAATATCAAATATGAATTCAGCTCGAAATCCACTTGACAACAACAATTTCTACTCATTTCTCTCTCTCTCTCTCTCTCTCTCTCTTGATTTTCGATTTAAATTTTGTATCTGGGTGTGCGAGTGTGCGTGTGTGTGTATGTGTGTGTGTGTCTGTTTCGTATTTCGTTTTATTTATTTATTTATTCATTTATATGTCTCGAGCAGAAATCAAAGCACGTTACAAATGCTTCACTGCTTCACACACACACACACGCACACACACACGCACCTTTTTCACCTGTTTGGAGCAAAAACAAATTGCAGCCTTAAACAAATAACTGTACAAGAAATATGTTTCTTTATTTGTAAAATATTTTTCAACATTTTTCTGCAATGCTTTCCAAAGTATTTCAGTTGCTCTCAAGGCCAGACCTAAGCATAAATCTAAGCGCAATCAATAACAGTTATGTACATATATATAATATATATGAAGCTATATGTATATATGTACTTGGACTTGTAATCAACTATATTTTATATATATATATATATATGTTAAGCTCCATAAATTGTTTTTAAGGCACATTTGCTGCCTTTGCACGGCTTTTGCTTGAGTCCGGGGCTTAACTCACTTAAATTGCCTGCCCCGATAAGTAGGCAACAGAAATTTCTTGGCAGCAAGTTTCCAAAGTTTGGCCAAGCGACGGAATGAGCTGGATGCAGGCTTATCGCTCGTTTTTGTCTATGCTTTTGCTTTTGATAACAAGTGAAATCAATTAGCACCTGCGCCTGCAGAGAGCAACGTCTTCAGCTGCTTGTCCAGGTCGAGCTGAGCTAATACCAAAATTCTAAAAGACAATAAATGTCAATTTTTGCAGCACAACTAATTCGCCTAAATTGCTTGGCTCTTGTTGTTGTTGTTGTTGTCGTTGCTGTCGCTGCCCGTGGCAAGCATGAAACAACGCCGCAGGCAACAAGACACTCACTCACACACCTAGCGAGACACATAGACGCAGACAGCACGCAGCACCCAGTGAGGCAGCAAAAATTGAGAGAGAAAAAGCCAAGAAAATATGACAAAAGCAAAGAAACCAGAGGAAAATGGGCTAGCAAAGGCCGACGTTGAAATGCTCTGCCAGTTAGCTGGAAATGCATATGCACCTATAGGGATGCAAAAGTACCGATAGTTGGACCATCGATTTCTTACAATCGATAATGAAAAACCAGCGATAGTATCGTTAGTACCATCGATTGTTTTTGCATGCCTGTATACACCTATGTATATGTATAGCTAAACATAGCTGAGCCTGGACTTGATTCATACACATACATCATAATTCATATAAATATTCAGCTATCATGGATTGTATGATATATAAAGTCGACTTGGGGTTCAGAGGCGGCTTTAGATAGGTTGTATAACCTGACCCCTAAAGCCATTCGAACCACTTGAAAGGCAAAATATAGATAGAAATTGGCCTGTTGGGCTTATCTACATCTTACCTACATCTATTTCATTATAGACAAAGCCTGAAAGAAAACTCTGCTACATTTATACTATTGTACATATATGTATATGTATGTATGTATGTCTTATAGATAGATAGATATCCAAAGAGTATTCCATAGAGATTCTCTTTGCATTATGCACAATCTCTGCATCATTAGCCAACTCATGGAGTAGCTTAATATTAAATAGATGGTAGTCTATGCATACAAAGAAAACTACACACATGCACACACATAATACCATCTAGAGTAAATGCAGCAAAAGATATTGAAATTAGATTGCATTGAGGTAAATTTTGTCATATTGACACAATAATGAACAGTTTGCTCTCTCTCTCTCTCTCTCTCACACACATAGAAAATGATGATGTGTAGATGCGAATCTCTTCACATTCACCAGCTCACAATTCAATTCAATATGAAGCCATAGAAGCTGGCCAAACACTCTTACCATATCAGCAATAGACAAGTTAAACTGTATTTATGCTCGACTGGGCATTACATAATGAATGACATAATCGTAATGGCCCAATGCCTGTCTAATAATGCCATAGACAAGTAGCTAACCGAGGGCGACGACAACAATAAGCCATGGCCTGGCAACCCTGACGCTCCTTTTGGCCAAAGGCAAGGACATGACTTAACGATATTTAATGTCAATTTGTTGGGCAAACGATTTTAATTTCTAGACATCCTTCAGCCTCCCCACTCCTGGCGCCCCACCCGTCGCCCCTCCGCTCTCACTTTAAAACAAGTTTATAGCATTTACATACTATTAATCCATAAAATTGTTTCCGTTCCGTACGCAAGCTGGAACACTTTTGGCATTTACATAAACTGAGCGACAGCAGCAGCTACTGGGCCAGGTCCATGCATTCGAGCCACAGCTTGGCATCACGTCCGTGCTCACGTGCTCAATGAGTAACTGAGCCTCAAATTACATTTGCACTGCTGCTGCTGGTGTGGCCAAATGGCATTTGAATGTCATTTGCTTGCACTCGACATTCAGACACAGAGAGCGAGAGAGAGAGAGAGAGAGAGAGAGAGAGACTGGACACAGACTCAGAGAGAGAGAGCGAGAAGCATTTGTCAACATGTCAATTGAATTTCATTTCATCTCAGTTTTATTCAAATCCATTTATAAATGCCCAACAATGGCATTGAGCTCCAGAGAACTATCCGAAGTTTGCATAACTCAAATCCCTCTGCTGGCTGACCTCAAAGCTCTCAAAATGTTTGCGTTTTTGGGTGTTGAGTGTTTGGGGCTGCTAGCCGGGGCTATTAACTGTGCGCACTGCCATGTTAACAGCCATTTTGGCCATGGCTGAACGTATCTCTCTCTCTCTCTCTTTCTCTCTCTCTTTCTGTTTCTCTGTCTCTCTGCAGTTTAATTATATCTCCATGGCCAGCTTAGGGCGCACTTGCTCCAGTTTTGCTGAGAAAACATTTATGAGCCGCATGCAACGCTTACTTCTTGCTCAACTATTCTTTTCTTCATTGTATTTTTAGTGCACCTCCATGGTCATTCTCAATGCAGTCCCAATAATAATAGCTTACATGCGGATCCATTGTCGAAAGCAAGCTAAATTAAAGTCTATATCTTCTTTTAGCTCTTTGTTTACTCTTCTTGTATTTCATATTCATCTTTATGGTGTTTAATAGTAATGCTAAAAAAAACTTTCTTTATGGCTTCATTTTGCTTAAACTGTTCTTTCTTCTGCTTCCTTTTCTTCATCTTATTCGTCTCGTTCTTCTTCATATTCTCCGTGTTTCTCTTTTTCATATTTTTCGTCTTTTTCATCTTCATATTCCTCTTTTTCGGCTTCTTTTTAATCATCCTCTTCATCTTCGCCATCATTTTCGCGTTTTGCATCTTCTTCGTCTTCTTTTTTCGCTTACTTCTTCTTCTTCTTCTCCATCTTCATCATCTACTTCTTCTTCTTCTTCTTCTTCTTCTTCTTCTTCTTCTTCATCTTCATCATCTACTTCTTTTCTTAAATGTTTATATATCTTAAAAGTCGCGCTCTTCAAATTCTTTTTTCTTAATTTTCATCTTCAACTTTGTCTTTTTCATCTTTCTTTTTATCGTCTACGCCTTCTTCTTTATCATCTTCAACTTCTTTGTTTGCTTCATCATCATCTCCTTCTTCTTTATCATCTTCAACTTCTTTTTCTGCTTCATCATCATCTTCTTCTTGTGCTTCATCTTTTTCTGCTGCTATTTCATCTTCTTCTTTTCTCTTTTTCGCGCTTTTCACATTCTTTTCTTCTTCATTTTCATCTACATCTTTGCCCTTTTCATCTATTTTTCTTCTTCATCTTCAACTTCTTTTTCTTCTCCATCTTCATCTTCAAGATCATCTTCTTCTTCATCTACATAATTTTCCGCCTTATCCTCACCTTCCTCATTTTCCTCATCCTCTTCTTCTCCCACATCGCATTTTTCTAGCTCTACCTCAACCTCTTCACTTTCGCACTTTGTTTACCCAGCATTTATCAATCTTATTCTTGGCCGTCGAACAATATTTTGTGTGCGGTTGAAGGCGGTTGCTGAGGGTGTGGTTGAGGCTATTGCGGCATGCGGCAAGTGGCATGTGGCATGTGGCATGTGTCCTTCCGGGCATTTCCAGCTGAATATTTGAAAGTGGCTATGCAACACTTGTTAACTATTTCACGGCTTCCTTTTGGCTTCCTGCAGTTGGCTTCCTCTTGGCCTTAGCATCATTTATTGTTCCACTCTTACGATATCGCTCGCTAACTCTTTTATCTTTCTCTTGCTGTATGCCTCTCTTTCATCTCTCTCTCTCTCTCTCTCTCTCTCTCTTTCTCTCTCTCTCTCTCTTACTCTCTCTAGTGCTGATCTGCTCTCTGTGTTGCTCTCCTTCTCTCTGTTTCTCTGTTACTCTGACTCCGTTTTTCTTTCCTTCACTCAAATTTCTTTCCTTCTCGTTCTTTTCCTCTTATTCACTCCTCCACATTCAGTCAGTACTTTTTTACACTCTCTCTCTCGCTTTCTCTATGCCTCATATTCTCTATCTAGCCTCTGTGTTTACTCTCAACTCTCTCATTTTCCTTTCATCTCTGCTTATTTTATAACTCTCTTTCTCATTCTCATTCTCATCTCTGCTTCTTTTCTCATTTCGCTTTCTTTTAAATTTTCTCTTTCACTCCATCTTTCTCCTTTGATTTCAATCATCAATCATCTCTCTTTTCGCTTTTTCTTACATTTTCTCTCTCCTTCTCTTTCCCTCTCCGTCCCACCTACTCTATCGCTCTCCCATACCCTCTTTACGCCCAATTAATTAGATTTCAACAAACACATACACACACACACACACACACACACACACGCGCGCACACACACATACACACACGCACACACACAATTGGTCATAGTCAACTTTAGTGCGGTTAATGAATACCGTTTACCCCGCCGGGCGCCTCCCCCCCTCTGGCACCCTTCCGCCGTCACGCCCCATTGTCCGGCTCTCGCATTGGCAATTATTTCGTTTCGAATTGACAGTTAGATAATGGACAGCGGCCATGCAATCGCAATCATTTTTCAAAAATATCCATGCAATATTCGCCGCACATTCGGATAAATGAAAACAAACAGCGACACGGACAACGTTCACGAGCATTGCCAGCTCACTTGGGCAACGACTGCCCAATGCTCGTTCACGTTCAAAATTTCTAATCGAATGGACCGGAGAACTATCGGTGAGGGGCTTCAGCTCGAAATCATATACACTTGGCTTTAAAACTGATGAGAATATGGGGCTCTTCCGATAAATATCCCAACTGAAATGGATATATGTATATAGCGGAGCTTATATCTGATATATTGTAGGGAATACAGTTGTCCCTCACACCCTCACACCCTCACAATGGCCACATATCTATTTATCTACTGTCTATGCTTTCGGTTGGGATATCACTGGCACGCATGCAGAGGAGAACGCAACGTATATACTCGCTTGTCGCTCGGTGAGCGGGCATAACAACAGTTAAATGAGGTACAAGTGCAAGAACCACAACAAATTGAGAGCGCAAGCTGTGACATAAATTAATTTATATGCAGCAATTACAGCAATTATCAGAGCCAAACACACACACACACACACACAAACACAGACACACAGACACACACGCATACGTTCGCTCACATCAATAAATAAATCAAGCATAAACGTTTTAATTAAAACCCAAATAAATAAAATTAAATAAATAAAAATTATAATTACATATATTAATATTAAAAAAAAAAAAAAAAATAACAGCATGAACGACTAGCGCATACCCTGTAAATGAAAGCAGCTCAGTGATTGCTCAGTCATTTGCAAATATGCGAATCTATGCACAGCAAAGTGTATGCTCGACTAACAGCTACTCTGTAAACATATTTAAACTAAGAGAGAAGTCATCAGATACCCTGTAAATGCATGTGCACAAATGTTGTTTGCTTTATAAGCTTTGTTATTAATTAAATTGCATTCAATTGTATTTGCCAATCGTTTTACAGTTTGAAAATGTTTACTTGAGCACTTGAAAGATGAGTTACCCTGTAAATTTAAGCGAATACACTTATGAGGATAAGTTTGCACGGCTGATTTACTTATGCTCGAGTTAAGTTAAAGCCCTATAATATAGCTAGGACTTGTCGTTCAAAGACTTGAAGCACAATTGCCGCGTTTATTTCATACAACCTCATTTCCATTAGGGCATTTACAGGGCATAATTGAATAAATTGATTCATTTATGCAGAGCGACGTATAGAAAATGCAGTTGCGGCTTATTCGCATTGGATTTGCGGCATTAATTATTTGCCGAATGTGAGTTTTCACAAATTTATATATGTATACGTATGTATGTAACACAGATAGACACATGTACATATGTTGCATACATTTGAGCGGGTGCTGCATTAAGTATACGCCGTCGTTGACCACAGAACAACAGCTGAAGCAACAATTGCTGTTCATGAATAAACAAAAGCCACAAGAGCAAGGTGGAGACAGAGACAGAGTGAGAGAGAGGAGAGGTAGGGAAGAGTAAATCAAAGAGAGAGACAAAGACAGCAGACAGCAGACAGCTGGTGCCACCACATGCGGCCCCCTCGTACAGCCAATCAAACAGTCAGCGGTTGTCAATTAAACTTAATTATGTTGTACAGCCAGAGACGCTGCGAGATGCTCTCTTGCCCAGGCACAGCACAACATATGCCTGCCTGCCTCTGCCTCTGTGTGTGTGTCTGTGTGCGTGTGCATCATAAATTGAAAGCTTGAACAATAGTAATTGAGCATAAAAAGCTGTGGTGGAATACAATTTACCTCCCACTCATGGCATAGACAATGTCTGCCTTTCACTGAAATGAACTGAAAGGCAAGCCAAAGGCAAAGGCAAAGGCAGTGGCAGAGGCAAAGGCAAACGCTCTTAAGTAGCTCACATTGTAATGCATATGCCATAAATATGCTGGCACTTCAAGCATTCTTAGCAATTTATCGTTGCATAGCCACATAAGCTATGTCTTTCGCTTAATGCCATTACCTATGCACGCTTTGATGTGCTTTCCTTTAATTCACTTTCGCAATCAATTCCAATATTTATTCACTATTTAGCTGTTCTGCTCTCCATCGAACTCAATTAACAATTTGCATCAACATAAATAACTTAAAAAAAAAACTAAGTAAACTGCAGAAAAGAGAGCAAGACTTGGGCGATTCTAGAGCATATACATATGTAGATGCGTGCGCTTTAATAGGACGACAAGGTAAGTCGATTAAGTTATGTCTGTGCATTCGTCTTAGAAGAGCCATTAGATTGCCTTTTCGTCTGTCCGATTTCCTATGCATGTCTCTGTTCGTCCATAAGTCTGTCTTTCTGCCCTTCCGTCTATCTCTCTGTCTGTATGTCCGTCTATCCGTCCGCCCACCTATCGGTCCGTCTGGATGTCTGTCCGTCCTGTCTCTATGTCCGTCCGTTCACCGTCGGTCTGTCCGACTGCGTGTCTCTCCATCCGTCTGTCCGTCCGTCCGTCCGTCCAGTCCATTCTTCCATTGGTCTGTCTGTCCGTCTGGTTCTCCGTCTGCCTGTCCGACCGCTTCTCCGTCCATCTGTCCGCCCGTGTGTCTCTCCGTCCGTTAGTTCATCCATCGCCCGTCTGTCCATCCTTCCTTTGATCTGTCTGTCCGTCTGCTTCTCTGTCCGTCCGTCTGTTTCTCCGTCCATCTACCCGTCCGTGTGTCTGCATCAATCTGTCCGTCCGTGTGTCCCTCCGTCCGTCTGTCCATCCTTCCATTGGTCTGTCCGTCCGTGTGTCTCTCCGTCTGTTCATCCATTCGCCCGTCAGTTCATCCTTCCATTGGTCTGTCTGTCCGTCGGTCTCTCCGTCCTGAAACCCATTCGCCCATCTATACGTCCTTACCATCTTTCCATCCGTCTGGCCATCCGTCCGACCGTTCGAAACTTATATTATTGTATATTGTATGCAGAACCAATTTCGACCTCGATAACTTTTCCCATTTGCTTAGCAGCAATAATGATCAATATTTTAACTTGGGCTTTAAAACACTTACTACTTTTTTATCTGTCTCCCTCTCTCAAGCTGGCTCTGTCTCGTGCTTTTCTGAAATGGATACAATAAATTGACGTTAGCTTCTAATTTCAGAGCGAGCGATAGCATTGGCATAAAATCAAAGCCAGAACAATGTGGAGTGAAATGTATTAGATGACGGAAACTGACAAAACAATAAATGAATGAAAGAGAGAGAAGAGCAAGAGAGAGAGAGAGAAAGAGAGATTGAGGGGGAGAGCGAACGCTTTCATATATTCGTTGAGGTATACCAAAAGAATTAAGAAATGTGAACCCATGGAGAGGTCAGTTTCAGTTCAATGGACGATTGCAGAACTTGTGCTTCTAGTCTTTTTCTCCTCTTCTCTCTTTCGCTGCCCAATTTGTGGCCGAGTGGCCAATGTGAGAGGGTGGGCATTGTAGTCATGGTTTATTGTGCAAGCTAATGGGAGAGAATGATTGGGGGACGGGCCGTGTGGACCACCGTGTGGACCCCTGGCTTCGTTTTGGCGAGTCGACATGAAATACACAGCAACTGCTAAATTGCAGTAAATGACTGGAAATGTTAAGTTCGAAATTGACGAAGAGACGAAATGGTTTGCTGTCTGCAAGTTTCGTGTAGATTTTCATTAGCGGCGCCAATGGCCGGCAATAAAACGAAATCAAATAAATGAAACGCTACGAAAAGTACCAGACACCATCGAGCCGTTTACCGTTTACCTGTTGCCAGCGAATGTTGCTGGGCCAATCGAAGTCGACTTGACGCCGTTGCTCAGTGGGCCAAATAAATTTATAACAACATTTAAGTCGCTCACGCGACTGTCAAGACGAAACTTGACTGACTGCCAGGCACTGGGTGTGCGTCCCCATTTGGCCAGACCCAAAGTCGAAAGCCACAATACTAATTCTCAACCCAGAGTCGGAGTCAGAGTCAGAGTCAGAGACGGAGCCGGAGCCGGAGCTATAGCTGCCTGGCTAGCCGGTCTATATGGCTTGTGCGTGTTATAAAAATAAAAATGGTTCCACTTACACACACACACGCACATGCATACTACCCACACACACGCATACATACACAGACGTCTCGGGAACTGGGTGTGTATGTAGGTAGGTATGGCATACTCATTATGACGTACATTCATATACATATATTCTTTTTTTCATTTCTCATTTCATTTTTCTTTTTTCTTGACGTATTTTTAGTTACGAGCAAGTCGACCAGGTCCTTGAACTTCATCGGAACGGCTGCGGTAGAGGCGTGACTGTAGCTGTTACTTTAACTGTGACTGTAACTGTGACGGTGACTGCGATTAGCTGCGTACAGCGATTGTACCCCAGGGACTCTAAAACTTGGCTAGACTTTATGGAATTTCCAAAGGAATTTCGTATGGGAATTCTGAAAGTCTGCTAAAATTTAAAAGAAATGGGAGAAGAGAATATACGAAAATATATGATAATAGAGTTGAAAGGAGAGGGAGAAGGAAAAGACTGACGAAAGGAGAAGAACACAAAAGAGTAGCGACTAGAAGAACAGAAAAGAGAAGACAAGAATAAAGCACAGTGAATGGAGAAGACAAGAAGAATAATTTGATTGTGAGTACTTTGAGGAAACGATAAAAGCCGGAACAAAAGAGATTCGAAAAGAAGAGTATGCAATTGAATAAACAAGCTATCAAACGAAAGCGAAGAGAAACAAAGGAAAATAGGCAAATTACATATAATGCCTAACAAACAATTTAGGAAGCCTGAAACGAACCCACAGCAAATCAATTACAAGATATCGAATTACTCGACTGCTACAATTAGGTTCAACTGTACGATATGCTAGATGTCAGATATCTATTTGTTGTGGAAGTTGAGATGAGTTACTAAGCTACACGGGGCTCTCTTCAAGAGAGCACAATTTTTAATAATAAATATATTAACGTGATACACTCGTAGCTCTGTTCGTATAACCCAGATATTAGTACGCATCGTGGGTCACGCGCAAGCCGAAGTTAACTCAATTGAAGCAACAATTTTGATGGGCTAGCATTAGGGGCGAACAATGTGCGCAACATAATGCGCTTAGGCTAAAGGTGAGCAAGGGGCAAGCGAGTCGCTTGATAGGTATTTGCACGTATTTAGCTTATCAAACTAATGTAGCCAAGTTTATTATTGGCCCCACAAGCACAAGCACACACACACACAGACATACATACAATGCTTGGCAATTAAGCGATAAAATATGCAACAAGCCAATTATGCGCACATTAAATACTTCGTCTTGGTAGACCTACAATAAAAATCAACTCCTACTCATGGAAAGCGAAAAAGAAAGCAAGTAAACTTGTTTTAGTTGGAAATGTGCGAATAGTTGATACCCTGAATGGGCGGACATAAGAGAAGACCTGAATAATGCATGGCTCTATTGCCCCTGGATATACTCAAATGAAGTTTGTTATCGATGTCAATTGATATCGATTAGCCTATCGATTAAATTAAGTTACGAGTCAGCAATGGAGGGAAAGTCTTTGAGAGTTTACGAGACTGACGTATTAACAGGCTTAAAGGCAGGTAGATTCGCAGACTGACGGACAAACAGATGGACAGACGGGCGGGATAGATGAACGGACGGATGGGTTCGGTAGACTGACGGTCGGGAAGACTTACGAACGGAGAAGCTGATATATGGATAGCTGGATAGTCGAAACGAAGGTACAAAGGTCCGAAGATCACCTTAAACAGACTAAACAGAGGGAATAGCCGACTTTACGGACAGATGGAACAATCGAACGAACAGCAAAATGGAGAAACGGTTGACCTGGCGTATGAGCAGCAAGACAGTTAAACGGAAAGGCATGCAGACAGACGAATAAGCCCATTATCAAGCTGTCTCTTAATCCGAATCAAGAATATAAATAGTTTATGAGTACGGGCACGAACACCGGCTGCTTCTACCAGTTACAAGACAATCGAACGAAACCAATACGGGTCATTCAATGTACGTCAAAGCAAAAATAGAGTAAAGATCATTTAGGCACGCCCACTAAAAGCCAATTGTCTGTGTCAAATTTATCATGGCTAAGGGTCAATGATGGGTTGTGGGCTATGGGACGTTGGGCTGTTGATTGTTGGGGTTTCCAGGCCACAGGTTGATTTCTTAAGCAAAGTTTCCGACAAGTAGCAAAGAAAAAAAAAAAAAGCAGAAAAGAAAAGGTCGAGCGCCGCGGGATGGAAGGAGGTGGAGCTGGTGGATGGCGGCACTGCGAAGAAGGTGGCATCAATTTTTGATGTCATTGCCGCGAATTCCAAAAGTTTTCGAGTGACTTTGCGTGGGCTTCGGCTATAAGCCTTTAAGTTGTATGTGTGTGTGGGTGTCTGTGTTTTGGCCATAGACCGGCGACCGTGCTAAAGTCACGGCCAGCCAACATCTTTTCAGCCTCAAGCTTGATGTACAGAGTCTGAAAAAGAAGGGAAAACTAACGAAACTCTTATTTATTTATTCAATTTCAATACTCATTCACGAAAGTGAAATGAGTATATTGGCTTTGGGCAATGAACTGACCAGAAATTGGGTGTCTACGCCCAGGAAAAACTGCAGTATTAGAGCTCAACTTGGCCACCAAATTGCTAATGGAATGTGAATGAATATTCCGCAGTCGGTAAAGCCCGATTGCAACGTTCACTTGTCTTATTTTTTGCTTTTGCAGGGCAAGCAAAGCGAAGAAGAAGAGATGAAGATATGGCAACCTGTACGACTCCTACCGAACTAGCTGTATATATAGAGCATGGATAGATAATTATTAGTGCTAGCACCAGGGAACACACCCTGGTCTGTAAATCTTTCTGTTGGGGGTGGCAAAAATGAAGCCCAACATTCGAATTGCCTCTAATTGATATACATACATATACATACATATACATATACATAGATATAGTATATATTGTTCTAGGCGTGTGCCAAAGTTTACATATATTTATATATAGAAATATATACACTGTATATATTTATATGGACACACATTGAGATATCTGTTGCTGTTCCTCGTGCTCTCCCTCAATAGAGCTCGTCCAGCTCCGACTGCAGTTCACTGAGTGAACCGTTGCGTTCGTCAGTATTGCGCTGCTCGATCAGCGCTATGAAATAGTGCATTGCATGCTCGACCAAGGGATAGACGGCTAGACAGTTGGCGGCCAGGAGCAGCTGCAGTACCTCGTCCAGATTTGAGCCGAGAAAGTCTTCATCCCAAGTGCAATGCGGACTGGACGAGTTCGAGAATATGGGTTGCATCTTGTGTAGCGCATAGATATCGTCCTTGGCATGATGGTCCATCCACAGTATGAGGCGCTGCAGTGTCCTGGCGCTAACAGCGCTGAGCTCTATTGGCTCCTCGTAGTTGAATAGCGGCTCCTGCTGACGCTCGCTCAGCAAAGGCGAGAAGCGATTGATCAACGCACTGGGCACCTTGACCTGCTTCCGATCGCTGCACTCGAAGCACAGCAGCGTCGCGCCACTCGGCAATTCAACGAAAGGACTCACAGCTGGGGACAGGGAACGCCTTGGCGGCAGCAATGGCTCCGTATAGCATTTGGGTCGGCACAGCTGAAAGTAGGATCGCTGTCTCAGTGCCTGGCTCAGCTGCAGCTGCCCGGTGAGCTTAGCCTGCGACGGAGCCTTGGGCGTTGCCAGACTGTCGCGATAATTCAGCTGCATGCGGCATCGTGAAGTCCGAGTGCTACGCACCACAGCAGCTCCTGCTGCTGCCATGATACCAGCTCCGCGAGCCACTCCCACTCCGGCTGAATGCTCATCAGGCTTGCTCGTGCCAAAGCCACTGAATGAATAGCCCTTGACATTGGTCGGTCTAGCGCCTAGCTCTATGGCTTTATCGACTGCCAGAGGCGTTGGCCTATTCGACCAGGGGGCGATGCGATGGCTGCTAACTGGAAGACGACTCGATCTCAGCGGCTTCACTTCAGCCGGGGCCTCTTGTTGGGCCGTGCCCTCAGCTGGGGTTTGCCTTACGAGTGGCCTTATCATTCTGGGTATACGAGAGCTCTTGCGTTTGCCCACCGGCTTGGCAGGCTCTTCTGCTGCCTCAACCTCCTCGCAGCTCTGCAGTATTATATTTATGGGTGTGCTCCTGCCTGGCCCCGCTGCATTGTTGCAGCATTGCAGCCATCTTGGCATTGTCGACTGCGTCATCAATGCCAACATCTCGTGCGCCTCTAGGGTAGCTGATTACCGATGGCAATGTGTCTTGGTTTCTTGTTTCTTCTTGTACTTGTTACTGTTTACTGTTTGTTTAAATGTATTTGTGCGTATGTTTAACAGTTTGAGCAAAATGTTTTGTCATTCTCAACTGGAACTGAAAACACACGAATATCAAATGAGACTAGAGCTCGAACTGAAAGCTAAATTCCACATTTGACATTGGCTTGGCTTGCTTCGTTTTTATATATAGCATTGAAAATGGGAAAACTGGGTATAATAGTGATATGAAAAGTATGTAACAGGCAGTCGTATATATAGTCTTGATCAGGACGACGAGCTGAGTCCGCATGAGCAAGCCGATCTCAGAAGATAAAAGAGCTAGAGAGCTAAAATGCATACTCACGTATACCATACACTGTACGAGTTTGCCATATTTTTTCGATAACTCAACCGATAGATTTTTTATCGGGAGAATAATCAATAAAATGATTCCGATTTTTCCACCCAATTTGAGGAATTAGAGTAATTCCTATTCATTCATTTCGTTGGGTAATATTTTTGAGGGGGTTTATTAAAGACAGGGCGAAAAGCTAACAAACGGCCTCGATGCAATGCAATTTCAAGGAATTAATCGAGTGAGCAGCAGGAGAAAATGGAGGAGGAAAATTAAAAAGTCATTTAAATTCAATTTCTGAGTGCGCAGCACTGCGATTGCAGTCGGCGTCGGGGCAGAACGGCAAAATGGCAAAATGGCAAAATGCTATATTGTAATTAGAGTGAAACAATAATAAATCTTTATAAGAGACAAGACTGCGACTCTAACTCGAACTGCGACTGCGACTGCGATGGTGACTGTGACTCTGACTGCGGTTGTAGGTGTGTGGGCTCGCTGTGTGGCTCGAAGGACTAAGGAGTCGGAGCGTTGCCAGGACAACGCATAAATCTCAAAATCGAGCAATATTTAAGCACAGCTGCGGTGTAAGCTGGAAGGCGACGGTGCCAGATATACTAACTAAATGGGGGGTGTCGACAGGCGGTAGTTGGGGAAAAGTTGGCGACGCCAGAGCAGCGCACAAAAGGCGCAGGAATAAGCTTAAAATTGCAAACTTAAACCAAATGGCAAAAAGTGGAGGGCAAAAAGCAAAACCAAAGGCAGTCAGACGAACAGGTGCACAGCGACGGGGAAATACCCTATGAAAACGCAGCCCCGTACACTTGACATGCAGATTGTATTTAGCTTTAAGATCATTTACAGTTACCGTCTACAATTAACTGAAGCAGATGGTAAATTTAACATGAAGATTGAGTCAAGTGAAAGGCATAATTTAGAACGATATTTTGTTTTTACCAGGAACTTTACCAGGCACTTTGCAAGCAGCATTTCAGCTCTTGTCTCTATTTGCACATAGACAACTTTCAACTTATCATCCTATTGGACATTTCTTTGGTAAGCTAGCCCAGGCTCATGCTTAACAGATTGATTATGCAGGCGTGTAGAGGGCACAGAGCAAAGAGCAGAGAGCGAAATGCAGAGACCAAATATCGAAACAATTTTCAAGAAGGACACCATCGAAGACCCCCACGAACGTAGCGAACGGTGAAAGTGATTCGTTTTTTATGCCATGCACATAAGAAATTGAAAGAGAGACAGGGACAGAGGCAGACAGAGGAGAACAGGTAACAGAAAAAAAAGTTGAAGAAAATGGGAAAAAGTAACGGAAACAAGTCAATTTGCATTGCGGCTTAAACGAGTGCTGAACGCAAAAGCAAAGCCAGGAACAGGAACAGCAATGGGCCAAAGGATACACGACACAAGCTCCATGTGTGAGTATGTGTGCTAGTGTATGTGTAAGCTGAAGCCATCTAACAAAAGGGCAACAATTCGTGAAAAAAAAAGACGAAATCAAATAGAAACAAGTAATAAACTAGCCGTTGGGCGTGATTGGCTGCATAATACTCGCTCATATATGTTAAAAATAATGCAGATAGATATGAAGTTCTCATAGAACTAAGACTAAACACTGATCCTGTCGGTACTGGAAAGAGTGCTACAATTTTGGAAGACTTTTGTAGCTCTGAGACGGGATCTGTTTAAGAAGCAGCTATCTATTAAATATATCGAACTATCGATATCTAAATTTATCGATCGATCAATTTCTCTATTTGTTTGTAGATATTTCTATACCTATCTATTTCTATCTCTATTGTCCTCCGTTAAACTATCATCTGGAATGATTATATTTCTCTAGAAAACTATCAAAGGCATGAAATCTAAACGAGTTGCTCTATCTCAACCAATATACTCTTCTTCTCACTCGATGCACTGAGCATAAAAATCATCTACAATTCCTTCCACTGGCTGTCTGTGTGCGTGTGCTATAAAAAAAGTAGTCGGCAAAGGCCAGAAGCTAATCATAAATGATGCATTCGGTCGCTCGCTCGGTTGCCCGTTTACTTTTGCTGTTGCTTCGAGTGCTGCTGCTGCTGCTGCTGCTGTTGCTAGCGTTCTATACAAATCTGTTTTATCAAGCTTAACTCGACTAATCAATCAACTTAGACAGCAAGTTATCAGCTTTTAACTAGCTCCCAAAAGGAAAACAATAACATGAAGCAGAAGGCAAAAAAGAAGTTGACAGAAAAATGTTTCCGTTACTATGCAATTAGATAAAAAACGGTGTGTTACCCAATACTTGGCTTAAGTGTTGCATAATTGCTTTTTTTACAGCGAGTGTAGAATAAAACGAGAAAACTTAGCAGTCATAGATGTGGACCTAATTGGAGACAGCTAACGAAGGAGCTTAAGATCTTAGTTTGAATATTTTATAGTGATTGACTGGGATCTAAGGTGAAGATCAACTGTAACGGCAGTGGATGATAGATTACAAGATTATATATGTATAGTGATATCTTTCAAGCCGATTTTTTATTTCAGACTGAAAGAAAATCTTCAGTCTTAAGTCTCTCCAAAAGTCCCCTTCAGAGTTTTGTCTACAATCGCTGGGAGATCTTCAAACCCGACAGATTATCTATGCATCGATCATAACTGAGTGCGGTTAGCACAGCCGCAATAGTTTGCTTCGAGCAAAAAGTTGGTAATTAAATATCTATTTGAGTTCATTAAATTTTTGGCATATTATTTTGCTTAGATTACGCAAATCGCAAATGCAATTAGGACAATAAATGAAAAATGAGCCCAGCCAACAGAAGAGGCAAATAATATGCGTCCATAAAGCTTTTTTTTTTTTATTTTGGCGACATTCGCTATTAAAAAGGCATTAATTGAACCGTAAAATACACACAGACAGATAGAGAGAGAGAGAGAGAGAGAGAGAGAGAGAGAGAGAGAGAGAGAGAGAGAGAGAGTCAGGGGGAGTAAGAGAGAGAGAGAGATGGAGAGAGACAGGCATGCGTGGAAGCAAATGCAATTATAGTCCGTCATTTGCATATATATAAATTGTGTATATACATCTATGTGACATATCTGTGTTGGTATTATAAATATGGCATAAATATGACATGGCAAAGTGCGTTTTAAATAGCTTTACCAAATGCTCTCGAAATATAAACTGCTGCACATGGGGTATATTAGCTGATCACTCAATTGAACAAAAAAGTAATTTGCCAACTAAAAGGTATTTGTCTATTTGTTTAATTCCCAAGCAGACGAAGCTCCGATATACACTATCGATATATATCGATATTGATTAAAAAGAACTAGAAGCTGCTTGAAGTCAAGTTCATAGTAAGAACTAAATGTACATATCGAAAATATTTGATTTTTATGTTTAGACATAATGCAATAGAATTGCATTAAACTAGTCGATAAGAAGTTAA
This sequence comes from Drosophila navojoa, assembly GCF_001654015.2. Next base: position 13,732 of record NW_022046425.1, on the reverse strand, counting down.
GGGTATTCCCTTTTCTCTACATTTCCTTATGAATAGATTGAATCAGAGTAAGGTTTTCTTTTCAAGATTTAATTTACCTTAATTACAGCAAAGATAGATAGATTAAATAAGAGCTGAACAATTAAAAAAAAAAATCAAATTAGATCTGATTTACTTTGGACATTAATAAGCATACCCCCCAAATCCTCAAAGCTTCTTTCTGATAAATTCTAATATCTAAAACCAAACCAAAGCTGTACGCATTGATTCAATGGACTGGCAGTTAATATAACTCTTTTAAATTAAGGGTATTCCACAGTAAGTGCTTCCATATATCGCCATTTGTTTGTTTGTTTAAGTTTCTATTTGCGTGGCATTGTCTGTGTTAAAACTAATTGGGCGATGACACGCATAGAGCGCAGCTTTATCATAACATGTATACATATAATATACATATATATATATATATATATAATAATTTTATATACATAGCTATATATTTTATAAATCAAATCGTCGACCATCAAAAGGAAAAAGAATGCAATTTGTGCTGCGAATACAATTCAACCATGTGGAGCACCATTGTGTTTTAAATTGTATTATTTTATTTATTATTATTATGAAATTAACAGCTTAAATTGACCACTCTCTGCGTGTCAGTGTATCAGTGTGTATGTGTGTGTGTGTGTGTGTGCGTAATTCAATTGAAATTTTATAGCTTGACTAAGAGCTTTGCACTTTCCAGATTCGATTACATTCTGCCATATGTAACTCGAACTGAGTTCACTCATTTCAATGCAATTCAGTTCATCTATTTTATTTATTCTAAAAATCGATTTCAATTAAGTAAACTTTGCTATCAAAAGTAACTCCGAATTAAATTGATTTTGTTGACTAATTAGTTTTTAATGTATGCTAAGCAGTTGAGGTTGTCCTCTCAGCTTACAGGTACTGTATATCAGGGCATGATAGGCTAGTGAAAATTTAGGATAGAGACTCTATAAACTAAATATGTTTACTTGATTAGAAGGACGAGCCAAGGCGCTAGTATGAAGATCTCTACAGGGCATCACCCAGTCGTGCATTACCCACTTGATTTTCTGTGCTTCCCTTCTGCTCTGCATTATCTCAGTATAGGTGATATAAGATATACGGATCTGTTATGCCAAGTACTAATACTCGTAAAAATTGAAATATTTTTCTATAAACCATCTATATAAACTTGATTACATCTAGTCTTTCCCCAGATTTATTTTATATCTCACTTATCTTTGCATAATATTTTTTCTTAGATATATCATTCGACCGTTCACACACACCTCTCCAAACTCACTGAATAATTGGCATTACATATATTCAATATGCAATTGAAATGAATCCTAAGGTAGTGCATTATGAGCGCGGTAGAGGCGGGCAATAGGGCTGAGTTTTCAATATCTTCCATTACTATATAACGAATTTGGTTAATCAATTGGATTTGTGTGTGTGCTATTTTCATTAAGTTGCAGGCTCAACCCACTTGTCAGGCCGCTGAAAGGCAGTCGGCCAAGGGAAGTTACAGTCTGTAATGGTAAGCAATCCGTGGAGGAAATTTCATTAGCCCAAAGGCAAATGGTCGTGCGTAATAGCGTGAAAGGAAGAGGAGCGAGGGAAAAGAAACGTGAAATACTAACGTAAACAGACGTAAATAAATAATGAACATTGATTGTTTATTTGCCCAAGATGAAGAACGGACACCCATGGACTCACAGTTGGAGGGACGAGTAGAAAACAGGCGGAGAAACATTGAGACAGACTGAGGAGACTAAGACTGAGACTGAGACTGAGACTGAGACTGAGACTGAGACTGAGACTGAGACTGAGACTGAGACTGAGACTGAGACTGAGACTGA
>NW_022046425.1:0-11851 GCF_001654015.2 Drosophila navojoa | reverse complement strand
AGACTGAGACTGAGACTGAGACTGAGACTGAGACTGAGACTGAGACTGAGACTGACTGAGATTGGTATGATTGATTTGACTTCTGAACTTCTGAACTACTCTAAGATTTTGTATACACTTATGTGCTTCCATCCCACTGTACATTCGAAAAGGAAAAGAAGGAGCAAAGGCAAGCGATGTGTGAAAATGCCTTGACGGGGTTAATTGATGTTGTTGGCTGAGCCTTCATTTCACTTGGTCAAAGAGTGCTTTAACTGGCCAACAAACACACAGGCACACGCATTAACGCACACACACACACACGCATATAAGCTTTATAGGTCAACGCCAGTTACACATGGCGAAACGAGTTCAATATGTAGACAAATTCCTATAGAGAGCCTTGGGGGGCGACAAGAAGTTCTAGCAGCTCGATTGGTGTTAATGAAGAGGCTCTGAGGAATTCGTATGCATTGCAGATGATTTGGCACAATTTGCGCTTCCTTTTATCGGGAAAATCAAGAAGTAAGCCTCGGATTGGAGTCAACTCTGGGCTGGAATTCGCATTAAGAGCTAATCGCTAACACTAACCAAATAGTTGCTTAACTGTAAATTTCATTTCAGTTTTCGTGTAAATTGAAATAGTTAAGTCAATTATCCAGCTGGAGCAGAATCGATGTGCGTCTGTGGCACGTTTTCTAGCCAAGCTATTTACTTAATTTGTTTTCACAGCACTTACCGCGTTTACATTGCAACGGCGTATGAAGGAATTTTGTGGTATACTAGAGTCAATTACCTGCAAATAAATTACAAGAGTTACGCTTTAAAATACGTCAGCAAATAAGTAGATTTCACTCTATATAGAAACTTCTTCTGTTCATAGCTAACTAAAGATAGATGAGGTAAAATTTAGGTATGTCTTGGATACATGTAGAGATATAGATGTAGATTAATAGAGTACACTAAAGTCGAGATCCCCACAAGTAGACTAGAGTTGTTGTTTCGGTTTAGTATACCATATCTATTAATTTATCCATTTCAAGGCACGCATTCTCTCATTCGATGCGCTCGATAAATTTCAATTTCAGCTAACTTCATTCATTTATGTGAATTTTGGCTTTCAATTAGAACTGCTGCTCACGCTTTGCCTCTCTCCACCACTCTCCTGCCCATATGCAGCATGGCAATTATGCAATCTGAGCCTCTCTCGTCGATTCTCACATTTAGCTCTAATCAAAGCAAAGTAAATTATAGCCAAACTAATCTATGTGGTTAGGCATTCAGTTAGTTTTGTAGACAACTCTCTGCAAACTGAGCCGCTCTCTGTGATTCTCAAATTACACTGTAATTAAAATGGGCTATTGCTGGATCTTTTAGCCTAGGCCAAAATCCAAATTAACGTATTACAGCAAAATGCCTTTATGTGTTTTGCATTCATCTAACTCACTGTCACACACTGTCTATTCCTCTCTCCCTCTCTCTCACTACATCCATCTCACTCTCTATCTCTATCCTACTTCCGCACTCTGAGTTTTCAATTTAACTATTTCTAGAGTGTTGGCATTGCCATGCGGCCAATGTGTTTAAATAATTGAGGTAGCTACGTCCTTGCCAAAGGCTCTCAACTTTCATCTATGTGTGTGTGTGTGTGCATAGGTATTTATGTGCGTGTGTGTGTGTACGCATTTGAGTCTGCATTGAATGCGATTTTAATGCACTTCTTGTGCAGCTGTGCATAAGAAATCAGCTAAGAAAAATCTACACCTACATTTTCATAGACATCAGCTCTAGCTCTGTAGCCATAGAGTTGTTGCCTCTGGTAGAGTTACGGGTTGAGCTGGGGGTGGACAGGGCTGGAGCTTTATCATGTCTGCGCATCTGTTTGTGCTTGTTTATAAGTCGTCGTGTCTTGTCGGCTTATAATACGCATATAATAGCCAGCCTTTCTTATATTTTATATATTGGATTTACATCCGCAGTCGCAGTCGCTGTCGCAGTCGCCGTCGCCGTCGCAGTCGTAGGTGAGCCGATCCGAGCCAAGCCTAGTGCAAAGAAATTTCTGCTACGCATAGAGACAATGCCACAGCTAATGCACACATCTTATACACAAACTAAGCACTGCTACCTCTCTCTCTCTCTCACTCTCTCTGTGTGTGTGTGTGGCACGCCCACAGAGATCAGATTACGTGTACTGCGAACGCTGACAGCTAGCAAATGAAAATGCGGTTTTTTAACATTTGCATTTGACGCGTTTTTCTGCGCATATTTACAAAATGGCAACTGCAACATGGCTGCCATTCACAGCTGTTGACACACACACACACACACACACACACACATAGAGCTTGTTGTTCATTTTGTATCTCTTGTCGTCTGTTTCCTTTTGCCTTTGCTTTTAGTATATATGTATGTGTGTGTGTGTGTGTGTGTGTGTGTGTGTATACCTGTGGAGCATATACATATATTTATATAAATAGTATATACTCCTCCAAATGTCTCTTCGACAAGTTCATTTTAAATATTTGCACAAATTTCCAAACGAAATATCATATCAGCTGCTCTACCTTGATGTGTGTGCCAAGCAAATAAATATTAATCTAATTAATTTATGTTTTTTATGGTATATGGAAGCTATAGCCATGGCACTTTATACCCTAAACCCGTGGAAAATGAGAAATCACGGCATGATGGTTTTGTTAAGGAGGCGTGGCAGTCCCCAAAGAGTATATATAATCTTAATCAGGGCGAACAGTTGAGTTCATTTAGCACTGTCTATTAGGGGTCTACATATACCAGTACCTACAAGAGCTAGGAACTTGAAATAGACCAAAATTCGATAACTTCTTTTTCCGTCTTGTCATCGATTAAAAATTTGTTTCATCTCTCTTTGACTATATAAGAAAATTCTATTATTCTCCAAATTTTGTTCTAGGCATTTGACCGAACTGAAACTTTTCATGGGCCAATCATTCCCAGATTTTTCCATTCCTAAATTTTATCGATAACTTAAACAGCCGCTCAAGCATTTTATCATTATCTTAATGGACGACCCTTCCATATACATATATCTGACGGTTTTCAATAAACTTGCCAAGGGCGAAAAACTTTTGTTTTAAGCTTGACCCAAGTTTGCATTATATTCATGTTTCCTAAACTTATTTTGTCATTTTCCTTGTGTAATTTATTCATAAGAGCTTCAAGTCCTTTTACTATGATTGCAAGTTAAAGCGGCTTAAATGTTGTCAAAAATTTGAAATATTTAATCTAGCATGGTTATCTGGGATGATTTGTACCCCATTTGCTTACCATTTTGCTCTGTTCCATTATAAAAATGTATTTATTTATATTATATTTATTTGGTATTTATAAATTTCTCTCAGGCAAATCAATGTTTGCATTCGCACTTAATCCCATTGCACTTTGCATTTCGCACTAAGCAATTTTCCATTTATTGGTAAATGCAAAAGTTCTGCTTCTCCGTTTGCTCTACAACTATTAAGCTGCTGTTAAGCTTGAGAGCTAACTACATACTTATTTTGTTGCTTCTTTTTAAGCATTTCAGTTCTATTTTTAATACTGATTTCCCAACTGCGCAGTTAGGAGGATGCCGAGAGCTGTTGCTGGTGTTGGCGTTGGTGTTGGTGTTGGTGTTGGTGTTGCTGCTGTTGCTCTTTGGTCAACCGACCAGCAACATAATTAGCCGCATTTCCCTAGCCCCAGAGCAATGTTAATTCCTCTATATATATTTCGTGTATCTGCTTATATATACAAATTTAAGTATACACATATATACACATAAATATGTATATATTTTTTTATATTTTATTTTAATAATGAAGACTTGCTGCGACGGCAAATGGCGTTTGTGTACTTAGCGACGCCAGCTAAGTGCCTGCAAGCATTTATATATACGCATCTATACATATATAATAAATATAAATACGCATACATATATATTATATATATACTTGCATTAGCGTGCATTCTTAGTGCTAATAACATTTGCGCATTAAGCGTTAAAAGCGGGAGAATAAGTGAGATTCACTCCAAGCAGGAATCGGGAGTGCACAGCCATAGGCTTAGGTTGCTGAAAAAATATCAATATAACGATATATTCTTCAACAAAAAATATATTTATATCGAAATATTGTTTTGCCCAAATATCGTATATTTTTTGCGATATTTCTTATGTATTTATATAAGTGAATAAATTTAACAAAATTTATTTTGCAAAAAAATTATTTAAAAAAATCGAAAAATATTATATCGATATTTTTAAGGTTGCTTATCAGAATATCATTTTTTTTTCAAAAATTTTCAAATTAAAAATATTTGACAGCCCTACTAAAAACTATTTCCATCTGGTCTTGACTCTAAGACTCTAGCAACATTTCTGTCAGGCTCCAGCGCATAGATTTGACTGCCCAGTTATTCAGTTTAGTATTGATCTTTATTCTTCTCAGTTTGGGTTTTATCCCCTGACTCATGCATAAATTCAAGAGTTTGTAGGAATCCGTGTTGCTCTATTGATTATTCTTATCCTATCCGAAGGCTCAGCGTACGTCTCTTACATATTCTTATTGCTGTGGGTCAGGGTCATAGTTCATCCGCCTATTTTTAGAGTCCACACATTGGCCACTTGTCTATTTCTATCGCACTGCATGCTAGTCATTGGAGGACGTAGTGGGCATATATAAGATCTTTGTGTGTTTGTATGCTCAGGCCACATACTAAATAATTTTGAATGTCTTTAAATTGTAGACCATTCGATATTTTTGTGCATATTTTTAAAGAAGATATATCATATCAGATATTCAAGAACTGCCGTATGAAAAGAATTTCATAAAAAGTAGATTTTTCTGGCATTAGTTACAATTTTAGAGCATCAGCAATGGAATTTCGATAATTCATGGGAAACTAGTCGCCTAAGAGCTACATACCTTACGAATTTGCTATCGATAAGTATCGATATTCGCACAAAGTCGTTTTAGAGTTATCTGGAATCTAGAGAAACTCCATACGTAAACTGAATACGCCCTCATTTGCGCCTATTTGCTCGCTGTTCAACCAAGTCTTCAGTTTCGATTTATATATATGACACATAGACATACATAAATATCTACATATATATATAGCTCTTGGAGTCATATTTCATATACAAATATTGTGCTGTTCTTATCAGTTTCTCTACATATTCGTTTTATACGTCTTCTTCTTCTTCTTTTTGTTGCTCATCATTGCAAAACGAATTCGCATTGTTGTGCGGCCAAATTGTTTTTTTTTTTATTTTTGGTTTTTTTTTTATTCATCTCCCCCTGTCTAACAAACAATGGCGCCTTGGCAGTTAATTGGCGCATAACTTGGCCCCACACACACACACACGCACACACTCACACACAAAAGGAAAACAAACTGAACGCCTAATCTACAATTGACACACATACGCGCAAACAATGAGGGAAAACTCTTTGCACAGGCCTCCCACAGTTCCCCCTTCCCTCTCTCTCTCTCTCTCTCTCTCTCAACCCCTTGGCCACTCTGCAGCTCGCCGTGGCAAGCCCCTATTCGAGCACATCTCGGCAACGTCATAGAGGTGCACAAACAGTGCTCCAATCGACCCACCAAAAGCGAGCAGCGAGCACCGAGCACCGAGCACCGAGCAGTGGAGCAGCTCTTTTCTCATTATTTATGCGCGACCTTGTTTTGCGCCATTTTTATTATTTTGCTAATTTCGCGCGCATTAAAAAAAAAAAACACACCAACAACAACTGCACACATAGCCTCAACGAAAATATATGTATATGTGTATGTATATGTGTATATGTGTATAAGAATAATTTTGCTGCATTTTTGTCAAGTTAAATGCAAATCTTATTGAATAAAACTATTCGTAGAGCTAAGACTTGGTAGAGTCAAGAGTATAGGGTATCTGCTGGTCGTTCAGTTAGCTTAAAGTCACTTTTGGGTGTAGTATTTAAGAAATTTTAGCAATTTACATAGAATGTGTTTAAGTCGAGCAACCCGAAGTTATCTTTGGTTCAAGCGAGATACATAATAAGAGTAAACAAGTGTGAGAGGGAGAGAGAGAGAGAGCGAGAGAGAGAGAAAGAGAGAGAGGACAGAAGGAACAGATAGAGGGAGAGAGAGAGAGGACAGAGGGAACAGAGCGAGGGAGAGAGAGAGAGAGAGAGAGAGGAAAGGAAACTGAATATACATATATATTAAGGCTGTTGAAAATATATCAAAATATCAATATATCGTTATACTTTCCAACAAAAAATACATTTATATCGGAATATTTTTTTCAAAAATATCGAATATTTTTTGCGATATTTTTATGTATTTGAGCTGGTCACTCTTCATTTTTGGGACAAATTATAAATTTATTGTGGGAAAAAAGAACTAAAAGAATATCGAAAACTAATGATATATCGATATTTTTAAGGTTTCATATCAAGTATCATATTGACATTATTTTAAAATCCAAAATATCATCGATACGATATTTTAAAAATATTCGACAGCCCTAATATATATGAAGCATATTTCACTGTATTTCCAGTACGCCAACTCATTTACATTACATCAAGCAATAGCTGTATGTACAGGGTATTTAATACTCGCACATATCAATATGTCCTTACAACACAGACAAAGGCTTACCATCGGGCCACAGTTTACCAGGGTAGTATTTAAGCAGCGCCTTGTGCTACATTTCTCGGATTTTATTCACAAGTATCGCGCTCTTTGAATACCGTACTTGACAATAAGCATATGGGGTATGCACACTACTATGTAGGCTGCATATGTATGTATATAAAATTCTTTAGAGCACTCAATAATCGATAGTTAACATAGTCTACTTTACTAAGAGTCATCTAGTGTGGCATTCGACTATTAACAGGGTATTACGCGTTCGGCTTACTGTGAGCATTTGTCGTCTTTTTTTTTTCAACAAGTCGCACAGCTGTTAAGTGCTTTTAACCTATTTTCCTATTTTTGCGCAATTTATCAACAAATTAATGTAAGCTTGGCTTACAATTTTTTCCTCCACTTGACACACACACACACACGCACACACACAGACATATCTACATGTATGCATATATATGTAAACACGTGCGGTTTCTGATGAAATTTGCATGCCGCTGGGAACCCTCTTTGCGTTTCTTGTTTCTCATTTTCATGTTTGCTTTTTTCTTTGGGTTCTCTTTTGTCGTTTTCTCTTTTTTTTTTCGGTGCATATAATTAACTTGAAGCGGGTCTCTGTCTATGTGAAAGTCAGTAAATGCATGCAATTATGTCACTGCCTGACTCACTCACACACACACACACACACGCACACACACACACATGTGCGCAGCACACACATCTATAACTGTCACATATGCTAAAAGTTTTCTTGCGCAAAAAAAAAAAAAAAAACGAAGATAGGAACAAAAGTTTTTTATGATATCTAAAAGCATTTCAAGTTGAACCTTTCAATTTCGCTGGCATGCAGATAAATGTTGGCACTCAATTGTGCTTAACAAAACATAAATATCATGTGACAATGCAGGGCAGCCGGACAGCGGGACGGCGGGACAGCGGGACAGCTAGCCTAGGTATAGGTGGCACGAGCCACCGCAAGGACGGCTAAACCAATTAGCTGTCAATGCAAAGCGGCGCCCACAGACAGTTGCAGCAGTTGGAGTAATATTTTATGGCGAGCATATAAATAGACTGAGCACTGAGCTGGACAAAAGCGAGATTTAAAGCAAACTGGGAGAGAACAGAAATATTTTTAAGTATGCTCAGGCGTTATGATTGCGATTGTCCAACTGGAAAGTGGACCTGGTGGGAGGGGAAACGAATGGACTGACCAAGCGAAGGTGGAGGTAGTAGATCTTAAAACCCCCACTTTCTATTTCTCTCTCGCTCGCTCTCTCTCTTTCTCTTCGTCTGTCACTCCTTCCTTATTTCTTAGTTCCTATCTCTCTTTTTTAGTCTTTCTCTCCTACAGTTCCACTCAATTTCATCTTTTACTCTCCATTTCTCGCGCTTTCTTACTCTCTATCTGTATTTGTCATATCTCTCTGCTTCCTGTATATCTTTTTTTTTTTCTCATTCTCAGCGTTTCTACGACAACCTCTCCATATCTATCTAACTCTCTATTTCGTTCTCGCACTCTCTCTCTCTTTTTTCTATCTCTATCTCTCTTCTCTCTCTCTCTCTCTCTCTCTCTCTCTCTCTCTCTCACTCTCCCTATCTCCCTCTCTCTTCCTCACGTTTTCTCTTTATTTATCCGTATCCTCTAGCTTCTCCTAAATATATGTTGTTGATATTTTCTCTCTCTCTCTCTTTCTCTCCCTCTCTCCATATATCTCAGTCTCTCTCTCTCTCTCTCCTTCTCTGTTCATATCTCTCAGTCTCTCTCTTTATCCATATCTCTCAGTCTCTCTCTCTCTATCTATTCCTTTTTGATATGCTCTCTCTATCTCTCCTCTCTCTACTTTTTTCATTTTCTCTACATTTCTTTCCTTTTCTCGGCTTTTATCACCTTTTTCTTCTTTTTCTTATTTTAAAATTACTTCTAGCTAAAGCTTAGTCCCCACCCAGAGTTGTGTCATTTCAATTACTTGGATTACTCCTGGATCTCCCTAGGCCACAAAAAGCTGAGCAAACTCCACATGGAGGACGCAATAAATCATAAACAACCGTAAACTAATTTTACCAATGAAGCTCAAAGCCAATGTTAATTACCAAATGCTATGTCTCTCTACTAACGCTCTCTCTCTCTCTCTCGCTCTCTTCCTCTCTCGCTCACTCTCGCTTCAGTCATCATCTTTGCCGATTGCTTTTGTCCGTATTATCAATGGCATACAAAAAATTCACGCTTGACAGGCGACTGCCTGGGGGCGTGGCAAGGGCGCGGCAGCGGCGTGCATTGAGATACGATGAAAGTTGATGACAATGCGCTCGCTCACGCCCACAACTGAGCCAGCCTCTACCCCCCCAACCCCACCCTCAACGCTAACAGCTGTCGACTTTGGGTCATGTCCACGTTGAGCAACTGTCAGCGACTGTTAACAGTTACACACACACACATTTATATATATGTATATTTATATATAAGTAGCGATAGTTGAGTGCAAGTTAGTCAGTTATTAAGCCCGAATTGTGGGCGTATTTGATTGGCAGCTGGCCATTTGTTTTCCGAGTGCCTGAGACAAAGTTTTAGGACAGGTGTGAAAAAAATATAACATAGATTCTGGACTCTTTCCCCATCACCTTTCTCTTTCTATCCCTGTTATCTACTTGGCCAATATCTGGGTGATAAAGGAGCAATATGTATAGAAATGTTGATACACCACGTAATGGCTTGAAGAAGCCAGGAACGAGGGCAAAAACTAAAGTAAAGCAATGTCAGAGGGGCGTAGTCGACTGCGTAATACTCGTTCAAAATTCAAGATTAACTAAGTTAGGCTCAAGATCAAGCTGGTAATTCCAGAGAGATTTATCTCTATACTGGATATTCCATGTACTTAGACCTTCTAAATTGAAGGTTTTACATGAGATCTCTGTGAACTTGGTAGTGCTAACCTCATTGTTCAGTAAAATAGAAAATTGAAAGTTACATTCACGGCAACCTCTGGAACTTCCTGATATAATAGACATATCCCAGCAGTTTTTCAATTTCAAAGTTCCCAACTTGATGCACGAATATACCCTTTTTCGCTCTCATGAACGAGCACTCAAAAAAAAAAGGGCCAAAAGAGAAAATTTCCATAATTTTACGACTGGCTGACATGGCTGCTACACTCACTGGAGAAGGCAGGAGCGGGAGCGGGAGCGGTGCACGGTGCACGGTCAGTAGTAAAGTGGAATTTTGAAGCACACTTGAAACCGTTGAAACCGCATTCCCCAGCGCCCCAAACTACCCCGCTACATGTGCGCTACAGCCAGTTGACAGGCATTTGTATCCAGCTCCATTTTAATATGTATGCATAAAAATTTATAGGTGCTAAAGTACGGCATCAGGACATGTATATGCATATACTTAAGATGCACAGCTTAGCCAAAGAAGCTCGCCTTAGCCATAACCCGCTCTCTATCCATGTGTGTGTGTGTGTGTGTGTGCGCTTTGGCCAGGGAATACACCTGTGTGACTGGGTCAGGTGAGCTAGATGAAGGCAAACAACTATCGCAATAGTTGAAATGCTTTTCACAATTTACGATTCAAATTAATGAGGGAGCAACGGCACTTGGACCCCCCAAATGGCTGATTGAAAAATCAATTTGAAGAAAACATCTAAAGCTTTTCCTTGAATTCTAAATTGAATTTGACAATATTTTCGATGGAAACGGTGCGAATTTCCATCGATTCTCCTTGAAATATGGCAGCAATAGAAACTTGAGAGACTTATCGATAAATCGATAACATTTTGAACTCCAAAAGTCTTTATATACTGTTGATATAGCCACGTCGATGTTTCGTCCGTCTTTCTATCCTTCGCCTGTTCATCTGTCTTGAGTAAGAGTTTTGCCTAGCTTTCGATAGCACATTTCACTTTCCTCTTATCGATCTAAATCAATTATTTGAATCAAATTTTAACCATATTTTATATATCGTAATAGCTAGACATTTCAGATATGCTGTATAAAGGAGCTTTATGAAGACATAAATTTACTATTTCTTAGATTTATCCACAACTTAAGCCACGTAGCTGACATAGAGGCTAAGCTTAGACTTTACTACAGGAACTTGATTAAAGAATATTTTTTTTAATGATCTATCGTAAGCCAATTCTCAGAGCTTGATAATGAATTTCAGATGCGTTTTCTAGCTAAATCTCAAGCTTCTGGCTAAAAGTCATAGCAAAACCCTCCTTAGTTTTCTAGGAACTTTGATTTTACATGGCGCACAGCTTCATTGATGGCAACAGGTAGTAGCGACAGAGTTGCTTCAGATATCAAGCAAATGAGCTCTATTAAAGCGTATGCTTCAAAGGAATAAAGTTTATATGTAAACCTTTATATTGGCTTGCAACGGAAAGGGCGAGCTGGAGCTCAGAGCTGAATTCTCTTTAGGTGCTCAGAAATGACATCAAAGGTGCAAAGCTTGCAGCATATTGTCTAGCTTTGGAAATGCTATCGACTATTTGGAAATCAAAAAGGAAACAAATTTCTACAGAAACTAAAAGTAGAAAAAGGAACCACAATATGTCGTCTATGTCACTATGAGTAGGTATAGATGGATATAAATTACTTTATTTTTGACCTACCTAAAGGGGCTCATAAGCCCCAAGTTGTTATCTCTCTCCATTCCTGAGTCTCTAATGCGTTTTGAAACAAATACCAAAAATTAAGTAATCAAAATTTCTTTTTTTTTTCGAATTTAGTACTTGACACACTCTCTCTGTCTCGCTCTCTCTCATTCTCTCTCTCTCTCTCTCTCTCTCTCTCTCTTTCTCTCTCTCACATCCTCTTTCCCTATAGACCAACATGATTCCCGAACTGGCCTCAGCCAATGGCTGCTCTGACCATTCATATTTCCTACCAAATGCATTTTCATCTACATTAAATAAATGAAACTTTTACGCGTAGAGTGTGCTATGCGTGTATATATATATATATATATTTGTGTGAGTGGGCTGTGTGTGCGTGTAAAAATCATAACTTGAAATGCGTTAAAATGCATATAAAAAAATTTATAGCCCTCACTTAGGCGCACATTAAATGACATGCGACCAGACGAGTAAGAAGAAGCAGAAAGCAAAAAAAGGCTTGCTGTATTGGCCCAAGGCTCTCTCACACTCTCGCCCACTCTCTCGCCCTTTCTCTCTCACTCTCTCTCTCTCTCTCTCTCTCTCTCTCTCTCTCTCTCTCTCTC
>NW_022046424.1:0-33714 GCF_001654015.2 Drosophila navojoa | reverse complement strand
ATGACAATGACAATGACAATGACAATGACAATGACAATGACAATGACAATGACATCATTATTTTATCCTCATAATGATATAGATGTAGAAACAAATTCATTTTAAATCATAGATCACTCAGAACACATATTTATGCACATTATGTATGTTGTGTTGTATTTGTCATTCCAATCCAGATTGACAAGAGTCTAGATTATGCTGGCTATGCAGACATTCATGTATGCAAAAACATGTTGCTTTCAATGTATTGGGCTGTATTCCAGTTTTTTCTAGATCTGCAGTATAAAGAGTCAAATGGCATTCTTGGGCATGTAAAGGCCCAAGAAATGAGCTCGTTATTTATGTGGCAATTTGCATGCACAATCGCACCACACTTGCCGCCGCCGCCGTTGCGGTGGTTGGCTAGCCAAGTAGTCACTCAGTTAGTTAGTCAGTCAACCAACCAACCAACCATCCAGCCAGCCAGCCAGCCACCTAACGAGCCACACGCACCACGCACCACGCACCATGCACCACGCATAGTGCACCACGCAATGCGGTGGCTGCTGCGGCTTAATTCATGTTGCTGCCGTTTTGGGGCATGCCACGCAAATGCGTATTGCGTATTGCGTATCGCCTTGTGGCTATTATTGCATTCGCCAATTGCATTTTGGCAGCTGCAAAAATATCAAAATAAAGAAATACAAAAATGCGATCGACAGTCGGCGACGTCCTTCGACAAACAGCTTGAAACAGATTCCGGTTAAGCTATGCCCGGACTTCGGATACAATGTATCCATTGCCAGACATCATGCAGCGGAAAAGCTGTCAAAATGGATGCCAATCGAATTGGTTTTTAACGTAGCTTTGTACGTAATACAACCAGCTAAATATAGTTTGTTCACTCACAACACGCATAAAGTGCTGACTAATGCCCCGAGACATTCGAACTTTAGCGGAGGCACCTGCATGCGACCATAGAAAACAATGGAATAGCACAGACCTGCCCTAAAAGCTGCCCAAAAGCAATTATAGACCATAGTAGTTGTGCCAAAAGTATTATGAAAATTGTGGATCGTAGAACACTGCATTTTAAATGCTCTTAAATAGAGATATCTAGAGTTGCAGATATCTATATTATAGAATAGAATATTGAATAGAATTTAAGGTCAATTATTTCAATCATTTATATGTAATATAATAATATATACTGCAAAGTGAACCAGACTAGAATCGCTACGTAAAACCGAGAACCGTTTGAACTTAGCCCCAATTACATTAAGCAATGATATAAATAAATTGAGTTGAAATGGGAAACATATCTCTCATTGCAGGTTAATATATTTGAACAGATTTTGATCGATAGTCTGTATTTTTGATGTGAGATTTCGAGGGATTTCAGAGCTTCAGATCATAGATCTGCAATTGGTATGTGGTCTGCTATTATAACCACTCTTTCACCATTTCGATAATTTTAACTTGTATTACTGAAGCATATATCTTTTATACCAAATATGTCAAATACCTTAAGCAATAAATGAATTTATGATATGATACAGGAAGGTAAGTCAGAAAGAGAGATAGGGAGAGAAAGATGGAGATAGAAGAAAATGAAGAGAATGGTATTAAAAGAGACAGAAGGAGTCAGAGATAACGAGAAATATAAGGAAAGAGACAGAGAGAGAGAAAGAGAGATGGAGAAAATCTACATAGAGAGTAGACACCGTAAAAGCGATAGAGCGAAAGAGATAGAAATAGAGAGGCAGAGTGCTTTATTATGTAATCTACGACTGTTGCAGGTAAGCGAAAAGTTTTGCTCTAGCTAATATACTTGCTTTCTAGGGTATTTGCATATTACGCACGCTTTAGGCGGAAACTCTGCGCATTTGACCCTCGGCGCTGAATCATCGAAATGAAAAACAAAATCCAAAAAATTGCGAGCAACTTTTTTTGAGGCCAATTAAATTACAAAAAAAATAATAATAATAAATATTAAAATACGCAGCGAAAGGCGTCGGCGAAGGCGAATTCGAATTCGAGTTTGAAGTCGAAATCGAATCTGAATTCGAAATCCGATTCGTCGCTGCTGCTCAGTTGGGTCACGGGTGGCTTTTTATATTCGTTGAGCCGATTTGATTAAAAGCAAATTAAACGGAACTACAGCAGTCTGCATGGGTAGGGGCAGGGGCAGGGGGGCAGGGGACAGGGGGTAAAGGAGGCGCGGCCTCTGAAAGGGTGGATGAACGGGTAGGGGGGGCTTTTATCTAAACATGCGTGAAAATCAATCATGGTAGCAAAAGACAATGGCACAGCGATAGCCAAGCCGCTCGAGCCGGCCGATTGCTGCCGAAGAGGAAGCCACGCGCTTGTGCCTTCGGCAACTGTTGCTGCCGCAGCGGCAACAGCAGCAACAGTTGCTGCTGCCATTGCGGCGGCTGCTGCTAGTGCTGCGACTGCAAAAATAAGTTTATATAAAACGTGAACGAAAAGTTATGGCCAACAGTCGTGAACGCGCCAGCCGCTCGAGCTGAGATTTGAGTCAAGCGAATACAATCATAATCCAAGCCACGCCCCCAACAAAGGACAAAGGACACCAGCGCCTTTAGCCTAGCCATATACAGTTGCATATATCACTATTTTTTTTTTTTGGTTCAGTGTACTTGTGTGTATTCCCAAGCGTCCATCAGCTGCATTGCGCATACGCCATGTACGCCCTTCGACTGCCCATCCGCCTGCTGGGCCTGCTCGGCCTGCTGCTCCTGCTGGCTGGCCACGCCCGCGCCGCCTACAAGCTGCAGGAGCGCTACAGCTGGAACCAACTGGACTTTGCCTTCCCCAGCGAAAGGCTCAAGGAGCAGGCCATCGCCAGCGGCGACTACATCCCTCAGAACGCCCTGCCCGTCGGCGTCGAGCACTTCGGCAATCGCCTGTTCGTCACAGTGCCGCGCTGGCGCGACGGTGAGTAGAGCTACCTACATACATGTGCATCGATTAATCAATCCGTCGATCAACCAATCAATCAGGCATTTTGGGCCTCATTAGCTTTGCCAAATAGGCAGAGATCTCCTTCGGCCCGCTTTGGTCGTGTTTCGCACTTGTTTTGCACTCAATTAACATGTTCGATTGATCAATAAATTGATTGCCCGATTGACGCAACGCGACTCTGCGCATGCCATTAAGGCAGCCAGCTCAGCTAATTGACACCTGTGCACCCAGCACTTGCCTCCTTCGCCACTCGCGATGCTATTGCCGTGTAATTAGCGATCTATCAGGCCATCTGCAATCTGTGATTGAACATGTGACTGAATCGCATTCAACATGAAATTGCCAGAGAAGTGAATCGGGTTGTGTTGAAATTACTTTCGAGTAGAATTTCGGAATGTGCTGCAGGAATTAGCTTAACAATTACGTTTCATATTATAACTAAATATCTAGTGAATTTTCTATTTTAAATACGCGACAAAGTGAAACATACTATAAGAAAAATATTACAAAAAAGTATTTATACATTACTATTCAAGTTTTGTAAATTGAAACGGAAGAGTTGAAACTTGAAGCGGCATAGTTGAAATTCGGGCTACAAATATGAGTGGTTTTTTAATATTCTATAAAAACTTTAAGTCTTTTGACAAGAATTTTAAAATATTCATAAATGTAAATAAATTGTAATACAATTTAAAATTCCCCTAAAACGGAATAGTAAAAGCTTGAAGTGGACTAGTTGAAATTCGAGCTTCAAATATTTATACTTTTGTTTTTGCCATTTAAAGTTTTTTTTAATTTTTAAAGAGAATTGAATTTCGAAATGTTTTTAATTGGATATCAAAATTGTATTCATGTTTATAAATATTTTAAAAGTCCTATTAATACATAAACATTTGCTTTGTTAATTTTTTTAAATATTATAATTTTAAAAGAGAATTTTATAATATTTTAAAATATAAATTTAAAAAAATAGAGAATTTTTTAATATTTTAAAATAGAAATCTAATTTCAAAACTTCAGCTAAATTTCAACAATTTTCAATATCTTAAGAATCGTATCTAAAATTTTTGTGGCTCCGCCAAGTTGAGTTCAGTGTTCAACGGAAAATCCAAGTCATTCGTACTTCAATTAAGCCAAACATAATTTAATTAGCAGCCAATTCTAACGGTTGTTGTATAACAATAAAGCGGCATTGCGCGGCTCACGAGAATTTACCACACGCAATTTATGAAAAGCCAATTTAACTAAAAAAACAAACAAATAAAACAATAATAATGAAAAACAAGAAAATTGTGAAGGCTTCATCACAGCCTTGAGGCCCGCTGCAAATGAAAAGAAAAACAAGAAAAACCAATAAAAACAAAAACTGAATATACCTAAATGGCAATAGTAAACAATTAGCTGCGTTTCGATTCCGAGTGAGAGTTGGAGCTGCATTCGAGTGCAACAAGTTTGAATAGTTGACTGCAATCATGTGCTGTGTGGAGTTGTTTGTGTGGCTCGTTTTTCCTTCTGGTTGGTTCTGCACGATATGACAATTGGCTTACCAAATGGTCAAGGAAATGTCTGCAAAACGAACTTGAATTATACAACCAAATATTCGACAGTTAAGTTAAGCAATTCACCAAGTGCTCGATTGCTTCCTGTACGCAAGAATATTGGAATAATGTAAACAAATTTCATTGAAGAACGAGATTTCACTTTGAAGTGAGGTATTTTTACGACATTTTAGGAAATTCCGTTGACCCCATTAGGTAAAGAGATCGCATTTTAGAAGAGAGTATATTTTTCGTGCTTTATCTTTCTCTCTTTTCATCTATCATCTAACGTAATCCGAATCTTCCGTCTTCTACCTTGGTATCTTCTATCATCCATTCCGTCTTCATTATTCCATATGGCATAATCCATAATTCATAATTCATAATACAACTTCCACCATCATTCATTATTCTTCATATTCCATATCTTCGTATTACATCTTCCATTTTCTATGGAATATAGATATATATTCCATATAGCATAATTCATAATCCATCTCTCATCATCCATTTTCCGTCTTGAATACTTTATCGTATTCCATACCCAGTCCATCATCTTCCATCTATATTATAATAATCCACCGATAAACTAATTCATCTTCCATCACTCAGTTTCCGAGTTCCTTTCTCAAATTCTGAATCAGACTTAGTCGAGTCTAATATATTCACAAACGCAACACATGAAAGAAACTTTACAAAGATATTGACGACTTTGTCTCTGGTCCTAATCATTATCGATTAGCAGATTTCTAGGTTTCACAAGTCTAGCGCAGCCTTGGGCCGCATTCGAGGAATGGCATTTGAATATGAATATTGGAATGGCACCGCTAGCAACGCCCCAAGAAGGTCGTCCGAATCAAAAGCCAAAAGCCAAGTGCCAAGTGCCAAGTGCCAAGTGGCAAGTGGCAAGTGGGCGCATAGGCTTCAGTCGAATTCAGTGCGGCAAAGTAATCGAAAGCGAAAGTAATCCGTTAAATGTGGCTTAAATCCAAATCAATTAGCTAGTCTTAAGTGGAGTTCACAACTTACAATGGCCACAACCGCAGCCAGTTGACAGTCAAAAGGTATTACCAGGTAGCCAAGTGCCCGGCCGCTTTATGACTATTCAATCCAAGTAATTTCAATTCAATTGCCATTCCCATTGAAAGGTTCATTGAAATATTAACAAATCAATCAACTTCAGGCCCTTTGAAAAGAAGAATGAAAGAATGAATCACAATGCAGAACAGCAGGTTCCCATTTAAAACCAGATATTACTTCTCTATTTTTACAACTAACTGCCTATTGATATATGCGAGTGTTGGTCAACAAATACAACTTTTACACAATACAACTTTTACGCGACAAACTTAATTATGTTGAATGGAAATATTTTCGGCTTGACAGGTTGAATGCAAATACTTTAAGCCTAATTCACATTCCATTCGAGTTTGACAGGCAAACAGTGCTGGAATACGAAAGCGGTTAGTCAGAGATGGAATTTGTCGCTAGTCTCTTTTCATATCTAGTTTTTGTAGGATTGTTAAGGATTTCGCTGGCTCAAGCAAGCGATTTCAAATTTTCAATTTTGCCATTGTCAGTGCCGGATAATGAAATATGTTTGACATTCACTGACATTAGTTGACTTTAGTATTCGATTTGATATCAATTTATTAGACTGCCTCAAATGAATATTGTAATGGGCCAGTGTTTGAAAACGTTGACAAATCTTTTGCTTAATTAGCATAAACAGAGCTAGAAAACGAAAATTCATATGAAGCCATATCAAATTGCTGTCATCGTTAAGTTTTAAATAAATTCATTAAATTATCTCCAGCTACTCTGGTAAAGCAAACCTGATCAGTGCTGATAAATGCATTTCGAATGTGCAATTATTCAGAACCGAATGCAAATTAAATTGGCGAATTGAAATTCGTTTACAAATCGCGCGTTTCCCACATAATTTAAAGCCTAATGAAAACGGATTTGGAAGTCGATTCGCAAGAGAAAAAACAAATTATAATTATTTTGTGGCATGTCGATTCAATTCGCTTTGCTTCGATTCGATTCGATTCGATTACCTTTTTTCATCTTTTTATTTTTGTTTGCGATTTCAATGAGCTTGGAGCCATTGAATTACAAATTGATATCAACAGCTACCGAATGTCTCAATGCGCCTCCTTTTGGCGCGCCAATGATCGCTCATTGCAATTGACATACTGGAAATGTAAGCACACACATGGTGGTAAGGAGAGAGAAAGAGAGAGGGGGGGAGGGAGAGAGGCAGGGAGATGGATCGGGATAGACAGAGAGAGAGAGAGGGAGAGAGGGAGACGGCGTTATCTGGCTAATGGTAAATTCATTGGTTTTTAACCACTTGCAAACGCGCTAAGCGACCAAAATTAATGTTTATTAAAATGCGCTCATTGCGCTACTGTTTATAATGCATGGGAACAGGTCCGCTGAGCGGAGAAATACATATAACCAGATCAGCGTTACAAACCGAAACACCGAAAGACAGACGGATGGACACAATTATGCATCGAGTCTGACAGGCAGCTGACACATGCATGCAGTGGCTACAAAATAAAGTTGTTTATGCTGTTAAGTGAACAGGGTATTCATTTGTCATCACACGAAGCAGATTACACAAACATCGGGCGAGACATTCCAGATTGAGCTTTGAGCTGGAGTCGGCCGTCGGCCGTCGGCCGTCGCACGTCGGAGTTGGAATTTTGAAGTGGCAAAGATTTGCTGAAAGCCAAACTAAACTCAGATTCCATGACAGGCCTAATGCATTTAAATAGATGATTAGATCGATAGCAAATACAAGTTTTTCATTCCAGAGTAAATGCTGCAATAGAACTAATTAAGCAATTGCCTTTGCCTGAAAGCCTTGCCAGACTTCAATTGCACTTCAACTGCATCTAAGCTCTACAGTCTAGGCAGAGCTACGGCTTATGGAGACCCCAACTAGGCATCGATAATTATCGATTTCTTTTCCCATATTCGTTACATTGCAAAAGTCATATATGTACATATACAAATCTTGCATTTCCTGTCTGCCCAAAATCGATATTTATCGATTTATGCAACCAATGCACAGATATGGACGAGGTCAATGCTTCTGCCGAGTATCAACAATATCATTTCCTCATTCTAAGAGTATCTATCTATTGCACACGCTAAACTAGCCCAACTAGCATATACCCTGCCCCTGTGAGCAAATGAAAAGCAACTTCAATCGGAAACGAAGACTTAAATCGAATTAGCTAACTGCATTTGGATTTGTGAAATGCTGCTTATTCAAGCTCGCGTTTTGTAAATGCATTTTGCTGATTGCCCGTGGGCAGAGAGAGGGGGGGGCTGCTTGTTAGCTGTTTGCTGTTAGCTGGTGCCTGCTGGCTGTGGCAATGCTTGTGGGGACAGCTGTAGGTCGATGCCACTCATAGAATTAGCCAAGACAAGTGCGAGCGATGTCGCGCACGCCCGCTACCAGCAGCAACTGGTTAAAGTTGCGCTTGTCAACTGGAGCGGAAACGCAGACGATATGAACGACGCTGACGCTGACGCTGACGATGACGATGACGATGAGGCTGATGATGGCGATGATGATGATATGATGCAGTGGCTAATGACAACGGAAATTGCTGGCATTTAATTTGAGCCAAGGAGTCGAAGAGTCAGCGCATTAGCCAAGAAAAAGTTGCCTCGACTCACTTGACAACGTCTCATATCAGACACAACAGTTGACTGACTCTCTCTCTCTCTCTCTCTCTCGCTCTCTGGCTGAGTGTCTGATTAACTGACTGACTAACTGATTGATGTCCAGCTCATAACACATCAATCGCCAGCCGACTAGAAAGTTGCATTTTCGACAGCCAAGATTGCAGCTTGTGGCACAGCTAAAAGAAATTGAAATCGTTGCAAATTGTTGCGTTTTTATCTTTGAGCTTCACTGATTATCTGTGTTCGCATTAATTGCCCAATGGCTTACCCCCAATGATCCTAGACTGCAGATATATATTTAGTGAAAGGACTGCTTTCAGTTCATCCATAGCTCCGACCATCAGCTCATTCTACTAAAGGCCTTCCTTTCAATTTCGGGCTAATGCTTGACTCTGCTCATATATTCTAGGTATTCCGGCCACATTAACCTACATCAATATGGATCGCAGTCTGTCGGGCTCGCCGGAACTCATACCGTATCCGGACTGGCGTAGCAATACGGCTGGAGATTGCGCAAACAGCATTACGACAGCGTATCGCATCAAGGTTGACGAATGCGCACGTCTCTGGGTGCTGGACACGGGCACCGTGGGCATTGGCAATACCACCACCAATCCCTGCCCGTACGCCGTGAACGTGTTCGATCTGACCACGAATACGAGAATCCGACGCTACGAACTGCGCCCCGAGGACACGAACCCGAACACGTTCATTGCCAACATAGCTGTGGACGTTGGCAAGACCTGCGATGATGCAATGGCGTATTTCTCCGATGAGCTGGGCTACGGCCTGATCACGTACTCCTGGGAGCAGAACAAGTCCTGGCGGTTCTCGGCCCACTCCTACTTCTTCCCAGATCCACTGCGAGGCGACTACAACATCGCCGGCCTGAACTTCCAGTGGGGCGAGGAGGGCATCTTTGGCATGGCACTCTCGCCCATTCGCTCCGATGGCTATCGCACGCTCTACTTCAGTCCCCTGGCCAGCCATCGTCAGTTTGCGGTATCCACGCGCATCTTGAGAGACGAGTCGCGCACCGAGGACAGCTATCACGATTTCATTGCCTTGGACGAGCGCGGGCCCAATTCCCACACCACAGCTCGCGTGATGAGCGACGATGGCATCGAGCTGTTCAATCTGATCGATCAGAATGCAGTCGGCTGCTGGCACTCCTCGATGCCCTACACGCCGCAGTTCCACGGCATTGTGGATCGCGACGACGTGGGCCTAGTCTTTCCCGCAGACGTCAAGATCGATGAGAACAAGAATGTCTGGGTGCTGTCCGATCGCATGCCCGTCTTTCTGCTCTCCGATCTCGACTATAACGATGTCAATTTCCGCATCTATACCGCTCCGCTGGGCGTTCTCATTGAGAACACCGTCTGCGACTTGAGGAATAATGTCTATGGTCCCTCAAATTCGGTCAATTCCCCCAATCAGCAGCAGCCGTCGCTGCCCATTGCCCCACCCAATATCTATAAGCCATATCGTCCCGCTGGACCGCCCAAGAAGCCCCAACTCTCAACCAGCTGGGCGCCAGCGCCACCCAGTCGCACCTATCTGCCCGCAGTGTCTCCATCCGTTGACCCGGGACAGAGCCTCTCCAGCGTTAGCGTTTCGACCGGAGTGGAGGTGCCCAAGGCATATGTCTTCAATCAGCACAACGGACTCAACTATGAGACGAGCGGACCCCATCTCTTCCCATCCCATCAGTCCATAGCGCAGCGCGAGGGTCTGAAGAGCTATGTGAACGCCCGCCAGGCCGGCTGGTGGCATCATCATCATTGAGGCGCCAATCACACTATCACACACCTCGGCTGTCTCAAACGCCAATATTTGTTCGCCTTTATGAAGTGTTTTCTAAGTATTTTGCGTTCATTATTTTGTACTCTTCTTGAATCACAATTTTTAGCATTTTAAGAGAAATTGTAAGCAAAATAAATATAAATATATATATATTTTTTTTTTTACTATTTAAAACTATAATTCCTGAAAAAGTTGTTTTCTTCGTTTAAAACGAGTTTCTGAACAAGTGCTGGCATTTGGCAACAGATGGCGCCAATTGACCGAACATACGGTAAAAGCTTAGTTTTCGATTGATTAAAGCTCAACTTTTTATGCAGGGTGCACATGGTTAGTGGATGGCCTAAACCTGGAACCAAGCGATTTGGCTTTCTCGCAATCCTCTAGGCGCCACAACTGGCCAGGCTTGGCAAGTGAATGCTGCATGCATAATCTATTACCACTATTAATGCTATTACGCAATTTCAATAGGCAAAGAGCAATAGCCACACAACCATAAACCGGAAAGCAAACAGAAAATAAAGTATTTAGATAGCCAACAATAAAATAAACAAACGCTGTCGTTACCATTGCACTGTGTTGATCAATTTTGAATTTGAATTTGAATTCGCGCTGCCATAGCTATCGATAGTATCTATTCGACCGACCGCCACATCGAATGACCTTATCGATGGCTCCGCCAACCACTTTGAAGTGCATGGTTGCACTTCAGCGAATTATCGATTTATTTCTTCGATGTTCTTTTTATACAAATTAGATGCGAATGCGAACGCAATTCAAGCTCACGTTTTTTTGTTTGCTTGGTGTTTACGCAGTGGTTAGGCGCAAATCTAAAGAATCGCTAGAACACTTCATGTGTATCGCATATCGCAGTAACTAAGTCAAGGTAAGCCAACAACGACGCAACGCACACTAGATGAATTTGCGAAAAAAGCAACAACTTTGCAATTAGACTAACAAGGGCCTAACCAAAGTTGCAATCATTCTAACTAGGACCCCCGTGTCAATGTACGTGTGTACATGTGTACGTGTGTGTGTGTGTATGCGCGCAACTTTGTGTGTGCTTTTGTATATATTGCCAAAAAAAAACAACAACAAATGAAAGAAAAATGGGTTTACTGTCCCCGAGATTCCAATGCGTGCTGCTTATGGCAGTTGCGTCGCGTCGAGTTGCGTGGCTCGCGCGACAGACAACACAAACACAAAAAACAAAAGAAGACACGAAGCACAACATTGCGAATGCGACTGCTGCGACTGCGACTGCGACTGCTGCGACCCAATATGGCAGCACCTGAACTTAAACTTAACCTCAAACAGCAGCGCTGCGGCTGTCGGAGAATCGCGACGCGTGCCAATGAACGTGCGCCAAAGATCCGACACCAAAACTAATTAAACAAAACCAAAGTAAACAAATAATGCCAATCACTGCGCCTCCCTACAAAGTGGCCAGAACTGGAGCAGCAACCGAACACCGCGACACGGGCCTAACAATAACAACAAGCGAAACTTTTGCCAGCTTGCCGAAGTTTCTACACTCTTTCAACTTGAATTTCTGAGCGAGCAAAGCTTGAATTGCAGTGCATTTCGATTGCCTAAGGTGACCCAAACAAACACTATATATACTAACGATAGTACTACTCAGCAGATAAGACCCAGTATATGCTTTAGTATGACCTCTGCGAACCCAGGCCGAACTGGTCCACACTATATATTCTATATATAAACGTATGCAGATAATTAGCCATTGATTGGCTCAGATTTAAAACCTGTTTCCGCAGTACTCTTGCCGTACTATTCCCATTCAATGCACCCAATACGCCGTATCAATCTGGCGTTACGAACTGAGTGATGTAGCTGATGCATACGACACGATTGCTACTGTGAATGTGTAGCAAAACAAAGAGGGCCAACGGCCAGGCACTGTCAAATCAGTTTAAAATCTCTATCAGAGCCCGTAATCAGTCATCAAAAACGAATAACGTAGACAAAGCAGTAACAGAATTTTCGAAAATTAGAATTTAGTGTGATTTAATAGTGCCCAATGGAGAACCGCGTATGCTATGTTCTCTGTTCACAAACAAACAAGAGCGACATTATAAACAATAACAAACACAAGAAGGAAAACAAGAGCAATAACAGCAACGGCGATAATATTTCTAATAACAACAACAACAACAACAACAATCAATACAAGCGGGACAACGAAAGTGATGCATTTGGCACGGCGATGAATAAGAGTACTAGAATTTCATATTCTATATACCAATTTCTAGAGCGGGCAATACGCGCCGCCGTTCTTCTAATTGGCCGGATCCTAGTTACAGTCTACTCTTATTCCTTTTCAGTGAGCGCGAGGGAGGCCAGACAGCCGCTGGGTCAGTTGAAGAACGTCAACGGGAACAGCTGCAGCGGCAGCATGGTTAAGAAGCGTCAGACAGACGCACAGCAGGACGGCAGCAGCTGGACCGACTCGGGCGAGGAGGAGATGGTGAATGGTCATGCCGCTGCCGGAAGCAATGCCACGAGTTGTCAGCACATCAAGAAGGCGGTAGATCCGACGCGCTTGCGGCGTCATCTCAAATCGACTGGATTGCTCTACGACTGCCAGATGTGTCTGAAACTGAAGCCGCCCAATGAGAGTGGCAATGAATCAGCTGCTTGTGAATACGACAACACACTCTGGCTGTGCCTCAAGTGCGGCTCGCAGCTGTGCAGCCGCGAGCGCAACAAGCACGCATTGCTGCACTATCAGGTAAAAGCAACTACACACGTTTCTGATCTGCATATACATATGTATATACTGTGGTTACTTCTTGTTGCATTCACTTGCAGACTCCGCATTCGGACTCGCATGCTTTGGCGTTGAACACGCGTTCCTTCAAGATCTGGTGCTACGATTGCGGCAGTGAGGTGTCCGCCAACTCTCGCAAGAACTTGCTCGACTGTGTGGAGCTGGTGAAGCGCCTGGCCCAGAAGCCGCTCGCCACCGTCGCCGACGTGTACAAAATATTGTCAACCCTCGACCAAGTCAATCCCATTGTGCCGATGACTGGTGGCAAAGAGATCAGCGCGACCGCTGGGGGCAATCCGGCCATACCGATGCCGCCTCCAACGCCGCCATCGCCGCCGCCGTCAGCGAGCTTGACCGGCTCAGTGCCCGGCATGGCCAAACGTGTGCTGGACAAGCGTGCCGTCTACCAGACGGCGACTGGCGTGCCGCCCACTCTATCTGTGGGCAACCCGGAACTGGATCGATTACCACGCGTGCGTGGTCTGACCAATTTGGGCAATACGTGCTTCTTCAATGCCGTTATGCAGTGTCTGGCTCAAACACCATTCTTACTGGACGTACTCAAGGAACTGGCTGAGCCCGGGGAGCAGTAAGTTCCAAATGACGAAACGGCAATGCTCTAGCTAATTTGTGCTTAATTTGTTCGCAGATTTGTGCTGCCTGGCGGCACATTTAACTTTAAGGACAAGGGCGATGTTGAGCTGCCCATGATAAAAGGCACGCTCTCCTCGTGGGGCAATCTCACCTCCGCCCTGGCCAATGCACTGGAGGAACTGCAGTCCGGAGGCAGCGTCTTTACGCCCAGCAAACTCTTTGACAAACTGTGCGCCAAATGTCCACAGTTCACTGGCGGAGATCAGCACGATGCGCACGAGCTGCTGCGCCAGTTGCTGGAGAGCGTACGCTCTGAGGACTTGAAGCGCTATCAGCGAGTCATATTGCAGAACTTGGGATACAAGGATCAGGATATTAGCAGTGTGTCGGAGGAGCTGCGCCAGAAGTGCAAGATCTATGGCAATCAGGCAGCCGATCGCATACTGCGGCCGGAGCAGGTGTTTCGCGGCTTTCTCGTCTCGACGCTGACGTGTCAGGACTGCTTTAACATCTCCTCGCGACACGAGTACTTCTTGGATATATCACTGCCCGTGGCAGTGGAGAAGCCGCAGCCGCCTCAGCGCCGCAGAACTAGTCCCGAGAACTCGCCCTCGTCCGCTAACCAGAGCAACAGCGTCAACCCGAAGCTCAGCAACGGCGAGTCGGAAGTGGGCGTGTCATCGCCTCCGTTTTACCTGCACACTGATGGGCCGGAAACGCTGGGGCCATCCAAAGCACAGGTGAAGAAAGAGAAGGAGCGCGAGCGCAAGGCCAAGCGCGCAGCCAAGCACCAGCGCACCAAACAGGCCCAAAGGCTCTCGCTTAAGCTGAACATCAGCAATGAGGCGAACGGCGGTGGCGGCGGCGGAGATGACGTCGATGGCGAGCAGCAGCCCGGCAGTGTTAATAGCCAGGGGCAGGGGCAGCCAACTTCTGCCGACACGGATAGTGAGAAGACACGCTCGGCTCCCTGGGGCGAGGGTTCTCGTGCCAAATCAACTTCCCAGAGCGCAACTTCATCGGAGCACTCTGACGCCGACGTTGAGGACAATCTGGTCGATGACGCGGCCGGCGGCAGCAACGCCAAGTTCTACACAGACAGCAACGGCAACTCGCAGCCGGCGGGCGAGAAGCGCGACGATACGCCCGAGCACATGGACAAGGATTCGCTGGAGGAGGACGAGAATGGTGAGCAAGCAATCTGAATGTGTTGACAATGTGAATGCATACGAAAGGGACGGCAAATGTTAATGCTATCTCGCTCTATTTATGTTTACAGACTCAGGCATAGCCACCAGCCCGGCACCCACTACATCAACCAACAGCGCGGCCAGCACCACCAGCACCGCCAGCAATGGCAACAACAATAACAATGAAGCCAACAGTGGGAACGATGCGAGCGCCCCAGCTGACGGCGTGGCTGCCTGCTTGGTGAACGCCAGCTTGAGCGAGAAGGGCGCCTCTCAAATACGTCAATTGTCATCGGGGCAGCTGCAGCTGAAGATGGAGCAGCTGAAGCTGCAGGAGCAGGCCAAGAATGCGGCGACCCTAAGGCGTGTGCGCACCCAGAGCTATTCGGACTGGAGCACTACGATTGCGCCGCGCTATCAGTGCGAGGTGGGTGAGTGCTCGGTGGCGTCGTGTCTCAACAATTTCACCGCCGTGGAGCTGATGACGGGCCAGAACAAAGTCGGCTGCGAGAGCTGCACCCGCCGCATCAACGGATCCGATCCCCAAGCCAAAACCGTAAATACAAATGCGACCAAGCAGCTGCTGGTGTCCAGTCCGCCGGCTGTGCTCATCCTACATCTGAAGAGATTCCAGTTGGGGCCGCGCTGCATTTTCCGAAAGCTGACGCGCCCGGTCAGCTACACTGTCATGCTGGACATAGCCGCCTTCTGCGGCTCCAAAGTGAAGAACTTGCCCAACATCGATCGCAAGCAGAAGAAGCTGCTCTATGCGCTTTACGGCGTCGTGGAGCACTCTGGCGGCCTATACGGCGGCCACTACACCGCCTATGTGAAGGTGCGACCGAAGGTGACTCCCGATGATAAGCGCTGGAAATTCTTGCCGCACGGCAGCAAAGCGGAGCTGGATCAGGGCGACGAGCTCAAGGAGCTGTTGGCCAAGGAGAAGGCCCGTGAGATGCGTATGAATGCCTTGGATGATAGCGACGATTTCACCAGCTCAAGCAGCAATGCATCCACCACAGATGATTCCACCTCTGAATCTGTTGATGATGCTGCTGCCGCTCCTGCTCCGGCTGCGGCCGCTGACGGCTCATCCGACCAGCCGGCGGGCATGGCCAACGGCGAGGAGGAAGCGGCCAATGTGAAGGCACCGCCCGGCAAATGGTATTACGTATCGGACTCGCGCGTCCAGGAAGTCAGCGAGGAGGCAGCCCTCAACGCGCAGGCGTATCTGCTGTTCTACGAGCGTATCTATTAGAAACTGGAGATCAGCTCCAGCGGTGCAAAATGGCCGCCCGCATCGTTCCACTAGCTTAGCATAGATATTTGGAAGTTATTTAATTCTTTTAATACTGTTCCTGAATTGTTTTCGTTACTATCCTTAAATAATTGCATTTGGAGCGCGCACCACATTTGGAGCGCGACCTACAACGACTGAAAAGACGAGCAGAAAAGGAAACGGGCTCATATCTAAAAGAAAAAGAAAAACAGAAAACACACGGCAGAGTAATGCATTTTAGATTGTTTTTGTTTTTGTTTTTTTTTTTTTTTGTTTTCATTAATTTTTTTTTTAATTTGTTGTCAAAAAGCTATGGATAGATCAGCAGGCGAGGTATATGCCATAGGCATGTATATTAGTTAAACCCAGAGACAGACGCGTGCGTGCACACAAAAGATTGACTGAAAAGACAGACACACAGAGAGAGGACTCTGGAACCGGGACTTGAATGCATTTTACAAACAATTTCATGGATAGGACGGCAGGCAGTCTATATATATATATATATATATATATATATAGACACACACTCATATAGACCAAAATTGATTAGTTCACGAATTGACTGAACAGATGTGTTTGATTATTCTCTTTCCGGATTTTGGCATACAAATAGGAAATGTCTGCAGCATTATTTTTTTGACTTGATGATATACCTTGAATACACACACAAGAAAAACAAATTCAGATAATTAAAATAAATCATATTTATTTTATTATTATGATAGTTATTACGTTAGCAATTGAATGTGTGTAATTTTTTTTTTTTCCTTTCTTTTCTTTTCTCTTTAATAAACATGTGCAAAAGCATAGCAAAAGAGGAGTTGAGCGAGAGAATTTGGAATAACCTAACATCTATATATAAATATAGAGATTTTTTTTACAATTTTATTAAATAGTCTTAAGTTAGCTGCATATATATATGTATGTATATCTATATATATATATTTAGTCTGTGGTCCAAACGAGATTAACATTGCCTCAAAAGACGATAGCAAAAGAGGGGAAAAACGAACACGAACCACTGAGTGACTGCAACAAAACAAGAACAAGAAATATGTAAAGAGAAGGAAACAGTTAATTAATGACACATGTTTGTAACGAATTACAATGAGAATGTTGATGGATCGTATCATAGGAAATGAATCAAATACAACCAATTGCTCGCTTCTGCCAACCTTATACTAATTGTAATCCAATTCAATTGTCTATATATAAGTAAAAAATTAAACAGAACAAAAATAGTAAACGAATTCTATATATATACACACACACACACACATATTACTATATATGTATGTAATTATATATACATGTATATTACCTTGATCTCTGTTGCAGCTACACAATGTTAAATGTTCCGACTAATTATATGGAAATCGCAACAAGATACATATATCCGACAAGCATCCAAATGTATACACACACCTATATACCAGAATCGAAAGAAAGTACATCCAAGTATGTGTTATATATGTACCCACATTTATCTTGAGACCTAGGCTATGCGAATCGATTTACTTATACATAAATACTACAAAAGATGTTCATAGACTAAATGTAATATTGATGGTTTTACTTGCCATGGATCTGTTTTGGTTGTAGGTATACCAAATGCATATTCAATATTTGCATTGTTGGAGAGTATACGGCTATAGGAATTACTAATTGATGGCCTTTTGTATGTATGTGCGTACGACTTATCAATTAATGGACCTACGAAGCACTTTTTAACATGGCTTTACTTACCTTTGATCTGTGCATGCTTATGGGTATACTGAGTACTTCCTCTGTATTTGTATGGTCGGAGAGTATATGTTATAGGCATACGATTTGGCAATGAGCTTATTGACACTGAGTAACTCATCTACATATATATCCGTAAGGTTTTAGGTAAAGATTTCACTAAGCACTTAAACTGTGTTTTAACTCTCGGAAAGTAGACTATTTCTGGAGTATTCTTTCAAATGCTGTAGCATATTTTTCGGTGTTGCTTGATCGAGTGGGAGCCTTCACGCGTGTCTGAATTTGATGTTAAGTTACCGAGAATCAGACTTTGTTGGATTGCTTACATTGACTCAAAAACTGATTCAATTGGAGAGCTAGGAGCTACGAAGATTTTTTAGGACATTTAGGAGTTTCGGTATGTAGAAGTATTCCAACCGTCATTAACTTTATTTGTTGTTAAGATATCGTATCTCAATTAGTCACGCACGCACTCTTCTCTTTCTTTCCTCTTATTCCATTGTTAGTCTTTCTCGCTCTAACTATTCCGCTTTTGTATATGGGAAATTTCTGCTCCTTATCTGAAAATCCCTCTAGGCTTTGGACTGAATTAAGAACTCAAGAATATAATGGAAACGCTTTCAAATATATATAATTATGTATTTACATCTGTTTGCCAAGCTGTGTCATTTGCGTACGTGTGTTAAATTATGAACTAGATTTTTAGGGGTTTTTCGGCATATCTAAAAAAATTCCAACAGTTTCTTAGTGCTAGGTGTAGAAGTGATGGACTATGAGTGATTCAACAACAGGTATTCGTATGTGTAGTCAAAGACGAGGAGCATTATGGCTCCGCCGGGACCCAGGCGCATGATCTTGGGCACCAGGCCCTTGTAGAGAGCGCGGAAGCCCTCCTCCCTGTAGACGGTGATAATGGAGCGAAGAGTGCCGCGGTATTTGATCTCCGTGGGCACCGGCTGGGGCCCTTGGATGCGCGACTTGGCCACGTCGAACGGTATGTTGACGAAGCAGGCCAGAGTGCCGGCCAGAAAGCCGATGGTCACCTTGCGCATGAACTCCCAGGTGTTGTCCTTGCTCTCCGGCACCAGGTTCTTGACGCTGTGATAGAAGCCGAAGTAGACCATGTTGAAGACGCCATTGCGGCCCATTGTGGCGGTCAGGCCCTTGTTGAGCCCTCGCAGTCCGATGCCCTCGTTCCGGACAATGTCCCGCGCCACATCGAAGGTGCCGATCAGCTTCTTCTGGCGGTTCGCCTGCTGCGACACCTTCACCACCTCGAACGGATTGACGGCAATCGCCTCCAAGGTGCCGGCCGTCAGACCCGCCAGGGCGAAGGTCAGCGGAGTCGGTGTTGGCGAGCCAAACTGGAAGAACGTCTTCGTCTGCTCGAATACCAGGAACTTAATGGCCCTCTTTGGCGTCTCGGCCAGTATCGGAGGCATCAGACCCTTCCAATACGACGCGATGCCCTCCTGGCGATACATCTTGGCGAAGCAGTCAAACACGCCAGAGTAGTGCACCTGCTTAGAGTAATTCATTCATTTATCGTCAGGCTCTCAATATTAATAGGTAGGGCTCAGCCCCTAGACAATTGTGGTTGAGTATTTATTGTTAAGCCTTAAGTAGTTCCCTCTTCTTTCTGTTAGTAAAGCTTACATTATACAGACTGGAGTAAGGACAATATCTGTCTCTATATATCCCCATCTCTCCCTTCTTTTCCATTGTGAAATTTATTTAACTTCATCAAAAATACATTTAAATTTAGCGCCATTTGGCTTCAAAACAGCCAAAATCTTGTTCCATTTTCCAGTGCTCACGGCACGCAAATATCATAATGAAACGGAAGAAAACAAACAAAAACACTCTAAGCTTTCGGAATTAGTTTATTAGCTGACTTAACTTTGCGTGCGTGTGTGTGTGTGTAGAAGAGAGGTGTGAGTGTGTATGTGCATGTCATTTGAATTACTTTTTTGCATCTATTTTAATAATGTGCTAACAAATTGTTTAAACACAGAAAATGTTCAAAAACTAGACATATGAATATAATACATAAATATATGTATATGTATGTATATTGATATGTGCGTATAACTGTGCATACTGTGGAGAAAAATAAAATATGTAGCGCCACGCACGAATTGCATAGTGATGCTATTAATTATTTCTCAGCTATGTATACATACATATATACAGTAATATTTATATACATATGTACTATGTGTATAAAGAAAAGAGTTTCCGTGTGCTAATTATACATACATATATACTTCTCTATATGCATATCTTGACATACATATGCACACATATATCTATAGATATAACTAGATCTCTCTTTGTTCTCATTTATTCTCCGCATTATTCAGTATATAGCCGGCAGTAGTATAGGCATTATAGCAGCAGAAGAGCGGACTATATACATATATGTATTAATATATGGCCAGTTATCCCTAGAGCAACGTCAAGTGCATTCTCAAAAGCTAAGACCAGTAATAAGATCTCAAGCATAGGCCGATAAGATATTGTTAACTGTATAGGTCAATTCGGGTTGTCTCATTTCAGTTGGAAACAAAGTGCGGCACGCGTTGCGATAGCGGAGAGAGAGAGAGCGCGAGTGAGAGAGAGAGAGAGGGATAAGTCGAAAATATTTGAAAACAGCGCCCAATCGATAAGCACTACATAAGCACATGTACATATGTATGTATGTATGTATGTGGGTGTGTGTGAGTGTGTTTGTGTGTGTGTATTTGTTAATATCGAAGCACTCGTCAGCTGTGCAAGCCCATTGCCCATTGGATAGCTACATATGTATGTATGTATATCTATGTATATTTGCTCGATTGTCACTTCTGATGACCTTGACACGACCTATCACACACATACGCACACACGCATACATACTTGCACATGTACCCTATCAGTTGGCCAGCGAGATTGGTGCGTGCTAAGTTCGCTTTTTTGGGCATGGTCATAAAAGCTGTCTGGTTCTTATCGGCGTTTTGCTTAAGCTACACATACAAACACTCACACTCACACACACACGCACACACACACTCACAGGCAAATACACACGCTGTCAACATAAGCCCCTTGAACTGTATTCACTTCGATTACCTTTGGCAAAAACACCTTTGTTTACATTGGAATGGCCAGCTGATGATTGCTTGAACTCACCTCGGCCGTGTGTGAGCCGGCGATGGCGGCGGGCCGTGCCTGAATCTGCATGCGAGTCTTGACCACGTCCAGAGGCTGCATGATGCACACTTCCAGAAAACCGGCCGAACCACCTGACAGCACTTGGAAGACGGCTTTGCGGCCCGGCGATATGGTGGGTATATGATCATTTTGACTGCTCATCTCGTTGCTTTCTTCCGGCGCTGTGCTGAGCTGCTTGGTTCTTGGAATGCGGACTGAGACCAGAGGTTTATTTGTTAGATACCCATATATAAATTAGCTCCGCACTTATATAGTTATGTTGTCTATGCTTATGCGCCAATTTTCAGCCTGATTTTTTATTTTTTAGCTATATTTTGTTCCTTCTTATTCTAAAAAAAAAGCAATTATGAGCAGAAAATTTGTAGAGTCTAAACAAAAACAATTTTGAAGTCGAAATATCTGAAGCTGTGCTCACTTTGTTGCTAGATGCCCGCTCCGATAGTCACAACAAGTTGGGCAATGAAAACAAAATAGTAAAAAAAACACACAGCAACAACAAGAATCGCAATACAAATACAGCAAGAGCGTCAGCGATTGACTGAGTAAGAGTGAGAGAGAGAGAGAGAGAGAGAGAGAGAGCAAGCAATGGACTCAACGTTTAGCCGCCGCGCGCCTCGACAACAGAATTCGCACTGAGCTCAGGCAGGCGAATGGAATGCTGAATGCTGCCAGGGCTGGAGTCGGACAATCGACGACGCAGCGTCGCGTCGGGCAACGAGGCGAGACGAGCCACCAGTGGCCGAGCTTTCAGTGACGCAGTCGTCGCCAGTCGCCACGACGCGTGCTGGAAGAGCTTCTCTTGTCGCTGCTCGCTTGTCGCTGCCCAATAACAATTAACGGATCGCACGAAGAGCTTTCGGTGATCAGCGACGACGCGACGTCATCTCGAGTGTCAACTCTTTGTGCTGTTATTGGTTTGTTTCTTCTGCCGTTTCCCTCTTCCACTGAGAGTGCACTTCCAGCTGATGGCCCGAGTTGTATAATGGATTGACTTGTAATTAATATACTGATTGATATGGCCACAGCCAGGCAGATAAGATTACACGTCGATGGTCGCTGGCCACAAGCTGAAGAGCCCAATAAATATAACAGATTGTATGCGGGACTAGGGTAATTATTTAGATGTGAGCAAAGCGATTACATGTTGACTGATAAGATACGCATCGTATGGATATATCTAGAAACAAGTGTATGTATGTACATACACATGTAGCAATATCTCTTTGTCTTTCCCCCATCCATATATACTCTTTCTTCTCCCTCTTTGTCTCTAGACTGTCTTTTACATTCTTGCATTTCTATTTCTCTCACTATATTACTCTATCTTTCACCCAATCTCTGTGTCTCTCTCTCTCTCTCTCTTCCTGTCTCTCTCTATGTCTCTGCTTCTTTCTCAATATATATCTCTCTAATCCTTAAACTCTCTGCGTTTCTTTCGTGTAAATGTGGATGTACTTCAGTATCTCTCTCTCTCATCATTCCGTCTTGTTCTCTCTTTCACTCTCTTGTCTTATTCGTTTGCTTCTCTCTTTCTCTTCTCTCTCTCTCTGCCTCTCTCTCTCTCTCTCTCTCTCTCTGTCTCTCTCTCTCCCTCTCTTTTTGTAACCAATATATGAAAACATTAGTTAAAGCCTTCGGAACACAAGATTCACGATTTTAAGTTCAAGGCTAAAACTCTCTAATATTAATAAGAGTATTCTTAATAATATCAGAATATCAAATTCCATTCAGATATGTATTTAACTCCTTACATACGATCCACAAAAGGAATTTTACTTCTTGTTAGCTTTCTAGAGATCAGCAACATCTAGAGATTTCACACCTGACCATTAGATAGCTTAGTTCTCTGGCAAATGTCATTAGGCGGCATTCCCAGTCATCCCACCGCCTACCCACGTCAAATGAGTGTTTATTCATGTATTTAACTCTTTACATACATTTGTGTCCACACTTACGATATAAGACTTAAGACAAACGAATCATTTGACATTTTGTCTCCGCGTATCTTTAGCTTAAGCTGTCGCTGCATCGGCATTTGTATCTGTATCTGTATCTGTATCTGTATCTGTATCTGTATCTGTATCTGTCAGGTCGCAAGTGTATCTGACAGATGCATCTGGTGATCTTCGCTTTGGCTCTTGATTAGTTTATTGTTTATTATTCATAGTGCGCTCTATGCGGCGCATCAATCAGTTGATGCCACGCAGCCCGGCCAGAAGGAGAAGAAGAAGAATGCCACAAAATATGATGCACAGGTAAACCCACACACACACACACACACACACACACAGACATGTCTCAGGTCGCTAAGTGAAGTTTCTGTGAGATAGATTGAGGACAGATTTCATTTGCATAAAATGCATTCTATAACAAATTGACGGAACAAATTGTTGGTGTCAAAAATGCGATGCGCTTGACTGGGCCCCCGCTACCCAAGATACCCCATGATTTACATGCCAGTCCAACATTCCTCAACCATTGTGTGCGTGTGTGTGTGTGTTGGCGTTTGTCTTAAGTCTGTCCAAATATTTCTAGCTGTTAATTATGGGCACGAGTTAGCGTGTGCGATAGCTCGAGAAGTTAGTGTGGAATTTCAGATAAGAAGAAGCTCCCCTGGATAATGGTATCAATGCGCTTAAGCGAATTTAAAATGCATTAGAGACCATTAAAAGCTCATAAAGCCCTGGCAAATGCCCTCCAATTCAATCTAATTATGCTGTAAAGTCACGCAATTGGATCAGACAGCCAGTCAGAGAGGGAGTGATAGACTGAGAGACAGATAGAGAGGGAGGGAGAGAGAGATCTCAAACGAAATGATATAATATCGCAGCCATAAATTACCACCTAAACATAGCACTTAATAATCGATATGAATGAATGGATATACTTGGAAATCCGTTCTCAATCCGTTCGTTTGTTCGTTCGTTCGTTCACACAGCCCTGGCTGGAGTCGGTCTTCAGAGCTGATCGTCGCTGTAGCCGAAGATCTCAGGCAATCGGGGAAAATGATTTTATTTTTGTAATTAGCTGACGGAACAGGCCTATAATGGAACGGAGAACAAGAGCAGGCACCAGCAGATAGCGCCGATTGATCGATCAAAGCCACAGATACAGGCTAATAAATCATTTTTCCATACTCATTTTCCATTTTCTTTGCCCCTGCCAAAAGTGAGAACTCACGATTGCCGCGCCGCATCGCTCTACACCGCACCGCACCGCCCGCGGTCCATCCGATTGTCTGTCAAAGGCTATTAACCCCATTTTGGCGGGGCCGTTCCACTTGTTCCACTCGGCTGTGGTCATGTTCAGTTTGTCAGTTTTCTCGGCCACCCTCTCTCGCTCTCGCTCTCGTTCATGCTCGCGTTCTCGTTCTAGCTTGGGAAATACTTGTAGGTCGCCCAAATTGTTTTTCCAAACACCGTGCACTAGAAACACATGTAGAGCCATAGAGCCACATGTGAAACAAAAGACCCAGAACTAAGCACACACACACAAACACACACACAGCCATACACACACAGACTTTGTTGGCCCTAAACATAGCTGGATTCCCATCAGAATCGGCTGCCATGTTTTGATCGACGAACGTCAAGCGATGCATCCAAAATATTGTTGCATGTCGAAGCATTCCGTAACGCAAGAAACCAAATCAGTTAGAGTGTTTTGATTAATGTCCGTTTTGACAGCTGTCCATATGCGAAGGAAGGCTTTCCCCAACCCCGTTCCAAACCCCCTGCCTGCCGCCTCCTGCTTGCCGCCTCCTGCCCGCTAACCCCCACGCCCTACGTTTGCTGCCCCCTATTTTGGTTCGACTGGACAACAGCTGCAGTCTGCGGCCAGTAGAGCCATCCATTAGCAGCCATCGGAATAGAACCTGGAAGATTAGCCAAGAAATTCGTATCCAATCCAATCTATTCGAAGCCGACCTTTAGTGGGCCGTGAAACGCGTTTAGGCCCAATTTCACGCACAATAGTGGAAAATGGGTGAAATTTTTGATTTAAGACTCGATTGCCATTAGACTTTCGGCTCTGGACTCATTATCCACTTAAGGCTGCACAGGGACGGGGGCAGGGGAATCGAAGGCCTAGCTCCCATGGCAGATTTGCAGTGAAACAAGTTCAACACTGCCATGCGACAATGTTGAGTGAGGCGTAAATATGGCCTAGAACCACTTGAGCCACTTGAGCCACTCGAGCGGACTTGATGTGGCACAACCCACTGAACTGCCCTGACCCGCCGAAAACAAGTCGGACGATTATTTGCAAGCCCTCGAGCGAAAGCACTCGGCGAGCTGTTGGCGAGCTGTTGGCGCTTATAAAGAGTGCAGCTGGGGCTGCCCTCTTGGCCATTTAATTGGAAGACGCACACCCAAATGGAGGCGCTGAGCAGTTGGACCTTGGCGCTGCTGCGCCTGCTGAGCGCCCTGCCCGGCAGCTGGGCGTGGACGCCGGCGCGCACGCCCTACTCGCTGGCCCACAGCTACTTGGACGCGGCGCAGCGGCCGCTCTGGATACTCGAGGACGAGCTGATGAGGCGCCAGGCCAGGCAGGACTCGGACTATGCCACCAGCACGCGCGCCACAATAATGCGACGCGCCCAGCGTGGCCAGCGTGTCCAGCGTCGGCAGCAGCGCCAGCATCTGCCCACAGCGATCACAATACGCGTCCGGCCCGACTCAGCCGAGGAGGTGGAGCGTCTGGTGGCGCCGCCGCTGGCCAGACCCTCGTTAGCCCAGCGCCACTATGTGCTGCCGCATCGCGTCCAGCTGCCGAGCCACTACGTCCAGCAGCTGGGACAGACCACCTCCCGGCCGCAGCCGCAGTCGAAGCCGAAGCCGGCGCAGCGACGCCGCCAGCCGCAGTCGCTGCCCATTTTCGACAGCGCGCCCGGCGACAATGCTCTGCCCACCGCCAGCTACCCGATCTTCGTCTACAATGGCACCCGCGGGGAGCTGCTGCTCAACACGATGCTGAGCGCTCAGCGCTACCCCATGCAGGAGCCGGTGCCCGGGCAGGTGCTCTACCCGCCCTCGACGCCCATGTTCCGGCCCAAGCCGATTGTGGAGCGGCTGCGCCTGCCTGGCCAGCGGGAGCTGCTCAATCTGACGCTGATTCCCTTCTATGCGCACGAGGCCATCACCATGCCACCGCAGACAATGGCCACAGCCGCAGTCACAGCCGCAGCCGCAGCCACCAGCACCACCTCCACCACTGCAGTCGCAGCAGGCACGGGAGCCGCAGTCAGCACCAGAGAAACGTACCCAACTGATCCGACGCCAGCATCCGCGCCAGCCACTGGCCCGGGCACTGCAACTGCCTCGGAGCCGCTCGCACCGACCACGCCCATGACGATGCCCTACGAGACGCAGCTGCCGCGCAGCAAGCACAAGCGGAAGGCCAAGAAGGCGAAGCAGTACAGCGCCTATCACTCGCCCCAGGAGGTGGTGCAGTGGCAGCCAAAGCTGCGCAGCTCGCGCCCACTGGAGCCACCAGACAATCATCGGCACTACATGGTGGCAACCACCGACAGCACGCTCACCGCGCCACCGGAGCAACAGCATCTCGAGCAGCTCGAGCAGCTGGAGGCTGAGATTGAAGATCCCGTCAGTCAGGAGCTGGAACTGGCAGCGCCCTCGGAGGCGGCACTGCTCGAGGAGACACACACGAGCACCGTCAGCGGCGCCGGGAGTTCTGCTTCTTCCTTCCAGATCGTCTACGTGGATGAGAGCATGGAGGCACCGTACGACTCGCTGGCCAGCACCACCGAGGCGCCGCCGCTGCAGCGGCAGAGCTCGCGCTACGCCCTGAAGCGGGAGTACTTTGCCTTTCCCGTCTACACGCTGGGCAAGCTGCTGCGCAGTCCCAAGCCCCAGAGATCGTCGAGTATTCAGCTCGACTGCTCCGGCTCCGGTTCCGGTTCCGACTGCCTGGACCACGAGGATAACACCTGGTTCATTCTGAACTCCCGGTGAGCGAGCCACCGGAACTACTCCAGCCTATTCATATGACTGTCCTTCGTATTTATTTGCAGATACAAAGGGCGCCATCGCAATGACCAGGGCAAGGATCAGGTCAAGTATTACACATCCAAGTACGTGCAGAATCCGCCCCGCTAGCTGGATGCCACCCACTTCTGCCAGTAATCTCTGATGTGATCTTCATTATTATTGTATAATACAGAAACTATTTTTTTGTCATCTTTAATATTTATTTTTAGCAATAAGTTTTTTTTTTTTTTTGTAATAGAAATAAATGATCGTAATTTGATCTTAAGTCCTGTTTCATTATTTATCCGGACTTTAGTTGATTCTTGACTGATTCTTAGCTGCATTTTTATGTTCACCTAATCTCTCCCTCTCTGTCTCTCTGCGATTTCGATATATCAACATTAGATCACACAGTATTTCGAGATGAAGTCATGGTCTTTTTAACTGATCTTGTCTTAATTTGCTTTCGTCTTTGGGTTTTGTTCGACAT
The DNA here is from genome assembly GCF_001654015.2 of Drosophila navojoa. Next base: position 6,411 of record NW_022046424.1, on the reverse strand, counting down.
GACTTGATTCAGTTTTTGATATAGTTCTTGCAATACTTTCGACAGTCCTCAAGCTATTCTTGATCTTGAATGACAAAATAGGATGGACTATTTATTTTAATATTTAAATTGTTTATGTGGTAAATGATCGTTGCTTGATCTACTGATCATTATTTATTGCTTTGTAATCCTTGATCATTCGTTCTTTAAACATCTTGACAATTGGACCTCTCCTTCTCTCTCTCTCTCCCTCTCCCTCTCTCTTTTAGGCTTCATCGTTCATCTCCAGAAAAAGCTAATTACACGGCACTTTAACGTTCTTTCAAGCTCTTCTCAATCGATCGATCGGCTCATGATCACCTGATGGACTGACCTGGACATTTGACCCTAGAATTTCGCGTCTTAACGGCTCATGAGCTGCTCAGCGATGTCATTAAAACTGGGCTCCATTAACACCTCAATAACCTCCTGGACTCATCATCTACCTCTTCTGATTCATCTCTGTCTGTTCTTTTGGGCGGGTCGTATAAGACTCTGAAAGGGTCGAGCACCCATAAAAAATGGCAATAAATTCCAAGAGACACAAAGACGAGGCATTTGTGGGCAAAGTTTCGGCTAGAAAGTTGTCATAAAATGCAGATTTAATGATCGAGCCACTCAATTCCAATGCCTTGGGGCCAATTGTTCTGCTCGACCATTGCATAAGAAGAGCCCAATGGGGGACGAGAATTGGAGGAGCTGGAGGAGCTGAGACCTCTGGCGGAGCAGCGTGCAAAAACAATCACGAGTCTGCCAGCGGCAGATGGAAATGTTGTGTGACCCAAATTCCAGCATCAAAAGAAAATCAAATTTCGATGTGTGAAAAGCTGAAAAATAAAGAAATAAAAAGAAAGAAACAACAACAAAATGAACAGAAAATCGATATACAAATAAAACCGAGAAAATAGTCATCTACAAATATTTATGGCTAATCCAATGGCCTATGGCGGGGCAACAGTCCCGTCCCCACCTCCCGCCCCCTGCCACAGGGCCGACGTCATTCATTCAATCATTTTGTCAATGATGGGGCTTTCTATTCTTATGGCACGGCACGTTCATTATTATTATTGATTTCCCGACTTATTTTTCGCTCTCCTATACGACTTTTCAGTTCTCTCCAAGCCTGCAATTAATTTTCTCGCGCTCTGCAGCGCCGCAGCCGCCGCCACAGTGCAACGTGCAACGTGCCACAAAAACAAAAGGCAAACGGCAACAAGACGCGCGCCGTGTGACCGCCTCCTCCCCCCCGCCCGTCCAGCCAACCCATGTCTGACGCATGCAGCTCGAGGGCAGCTGGAAATGTGGGGAAATGTGGAAATGGAAATGAAAATGGAAATGGAAATGGATGCAGCCGCCAGTAACCCAAGCCGCAGCCTCGACTCTCGGCGTCCACGATATAAAAGCTCGGCCTCCAACTGTCTTTGGGTTTAGAGCAAACGCAGCTGCGCACGCGTACGAACCCTCTCGCGCTTCGCTTCGCTTCGATTCGATTCTATTCGTTCACTCTACCTCTGCCTTTTTTTTACGGTGTTTTGTGATATCGCTAGCCTGTGCAGGATTATCAGACAGGAGGCAAACAAAAAATATTCAACACAAATATTATCGCGCCTATTGAGTATAAATCTAACGAAAATGTGGCAATATCTTGTGGTATGTGAAGGAAAATTATTGAAAAGAAAAATCCATAAGAAATTCTAATTTTAAATGATAACAATAAAAATAATATTTGAAAAATAATAATTATAAACATTAAAAAGCCCTACACAAAATTTAAATGCAATTAAAATAATAACAAAAGTTTTGAAACTTAAAAAATGAATATATTAAATAAATAATTGAATTCGAATATTAAACAAAAAATGTATAAAGAAAACAATAAGAAAACTATAATCAAAATCAAAAAAATTATAATCAAAATCAAAAAAATTATTATCAAAATTCAAATTTAAAAAAAAAAAATAAATAAAACGAAAAAGAAACCAAAATGCAAATAATAAAAAATTTTACATAGCTAAAACATTCATAGAAAATTAAATAATTAACATTAATATATATAAATTAATAAATACAAATAAATAAACTTGAATACAAAATATTTATAACAATTAAAGCATTGCCTCAAAATAAGAATAATTATGCTAGCAAAAATTAGTTTTCCTTTTAATAATAATACAATAAAAATTTTAAAAAGGAATTTAAAACCCCTTTTGTGTATTAAATATTTAATTCAATAATTATCATAAAAAAGCTGTAATATAAAATTCAGTAAAAAGGAAATATTTTAAAAATAATAATTATTATAACAATTAAACTACACAAATTTATTATTAAAGAATTTATTTTATATTGGACAATTTTTTAACAATATACTATAAATATTAATAACATTATAGAATACAACTTGAATGACAAAATATAAAAAAATTTAAAACATGATAAATAATATAAAAAATATTTTTAGATATAAAGAAAAATATTTGTGTGGTCACATTTTCTTTTATATTTTTTTTTTCAACAATTTTTTTTATTGAAAAACAAAATTAACACCGGATTCAATTTTACAAATATAATTCGGTTAAAAATAAACCAAAAAAAAACGAAATATGAAGTTTTTTTAAATATTTTTTTTTATATATGAAATCTAAATACTAATCCCATCCTTAATTAAATATCGAATGTACAATCGAAACTCCTTCCTAGATACATAAACATAGTCCAACATCCTGACCAAAGAGCTTTGCAGTCAAAGCCCTTCAGAGCATGTAAATGCAGTCAATACATAATGATGAAGACAATTTCGATATGGTAGACTTGCCAACGATACGATAATAATAATTAACAGACAGCATTGCCATGACTCGTCATATTTACTAATGATGCCCAATAATTCATGAGACACTTAATAGCTATTCATTGCCATGTGATTGCAGCTCATCGTTGGCCTCTGTGCGCTGCCCTTACCCACGAGCGGCTTCTGGTGGCCCAAGCCGACAACGTAAGTCAGCCGGACGCTGGGGGGTGTGCAGCTGGCAGTTGATAATGATTGGCTTGCTTCTTTGTTCGCAGGGAGACGCCGCGGAGTCAGGTGCTGCAGCAGATACCACTCACCTACTTTCGCACCTACACCTACCAGCCGCTGACGGGCGGTGCGTTCGGGGTGCCGCTGTTCGGGTTTGGCGCGGCACAGACGCCGCTGCTCTCGGGGCGACACTATGACCCCTATGCCCAGGTGACCAGCTACGCGGCTGCTCGACGTCATGATGTTGCTGCTGGTGGCGCGGGTGGTGCTGGTGGTGCGGGTGCCTTCAAGACGGACATAACGCCGCCGGCTCTGGCCAGTGCTAGCAGCGCGGTGCCCAGCACAACGCCCGCGCCCACCACCACGACGACAACGACAACGACGCCGGCACCGACGACAACGACAACAACAACCACCACGACGACCAGCAGCACCACGAGCGCACCACCGCCCAGCAGCAGCACCGAGGGCTCCGCCTCATCGCTGCGCTACGCTGCCTACAATGCGGAGTATCCGACCTACAGCCGTCGCGTGAACAATTTGTATAATGCGCGTCCGCAATATCCGTATCCGGATTACTTCAACTACCAGCCGCCGAACGCGTTCCCGGAGAAGGGCGGCAACCGCATCCAGTTCGTGCCTTGCATGTGTCCAGTCAGCATGCCAAGCATGTCCAGCATGTCCAGCATGTCCGGTCTGTCGGGCCTGGGTCTGAATGGCGCCACCAGCTCCGATCGGGATCGGCCAACGGGCGTGTCCATTAGCAGCGGTCCTGTAGCGGCGGCGCCGCTTGGAGCCGCAGATGTAATGTCCGCGGAGCGCAATATTGTTGCCCTACAGGCGCGCCACATTGACAACGACGAGGCTGGCCTGGAGGACGACACGGAGGAGGAGGAGGAGGAGGACGAGGAGTCTGATGCGTCCGCCGAGGCGGAAGAGGCTGACGTCGCCGTTGGCGTAGCGCTTACCACAAAAGCGGCACTCGAGCCGCAGCACACCACGCCCAGCACCGTTGAGTCCAACAGTGTGGTCTAGCCCTGCCCCGTCCCGCCCACGTCCAGCATAGTATTAGCAACGCCTAGACTGATTTGTACAACGCTCTCGGTTGGCCAGTTCCAGCGACAGTTTGGCATTCTCTACCACTGAACTAAATCCTTTGCCTTGGTCCCATTTTTTTTTTGTCTCTAATAAAATATGACTAAATGAATTGCAGCTGGCATTGAATACTTACTTGAACTTGTGAGAATCGCAGAGAAGGGCGCAATGCTTGGGAACAGTTTGAAAGCATTTCTATATGCTAACACTAGGCCTAATAAAATACGAATGCATCCTTGTGTTACTCTCCCTCTCTCTCTCTCTCTCTGGCATCTACCAGCTCTATGCATATACTGGGTATCTGCCAGTCAGGCAGAATGCATTTTTCATTTAATTGTGTTCTCATTTGCTTGTTAGTTTTGCATAATTTAAAATGATAGCCAAGCAGCAGCAGCAGGAGCAGGAGCAGGAGCAGCAGCCGCAAATCTGATGACGTCAATGCCGCAGGAGTCGGGTGCGTTGACCTAGAGCACTAGACGACGAAATGAAAGCCTTAAGTGATTCGGAAAATTACGCATTAAATTCGTTATGCTTAAGGTGTGAAGCAGGCTAATTGTGTGGGAGCTTCCGACGTCTTTATTAGCCAAGGGCAACCAAATGGCACAAAGAGTTGCCGAAACGCGCTCGAATCGCTTTTACATATTACAAAGGCCAATACATATTCTATTTATATATTTATAAAGAAAGCTTAAAAAATATATATATTTATAGCAGACAAGACTGAGTCGGAGTGTGGCTGAAAAAAAAAGAAATGAAAAAACTTGAAGCGAATTTAAGGAATTCATTCAGGACAACTTTGCTTCATCTGAAATTTAGCAAAAGTATAAATGAAATAGAACTCATTTATATTGAATTGAGATAAATTAAAGATCAAAATTGATTTGACCAAGTTATTCAATCTGAAATTTCTATATGATAAATAAAAGTCATTGTATTTTGATTTTTATTTTTTTGTACACTTATGTTTTGCTTTTATTTGATCAAATGATTCGTCAATTACATTTACACATAAATATGGGCTAATACTTAGCGCTTGCTGCGCGATTTCAACTAACTTCCTCAGCTACTCGCCGCAGACTTCTTGCCACGTGCCACGTGCCACGCTTAACGCTTTCGCACTGCATGGACTCCGACTGCGACTGCGAGATGCGATCTCATTCCGATCGTTTTTTATGCCTTAGTTCATACACATCAATATATATGTGGTACATGAAGTACTCTTAGTTAATTGAATATTTGTTCATTTCATAATTTGTTTTTTGTTTTTGTTGATTTCGATTTTGTGTTTGTTTTGCTTCGCTTTGCTTTGCTGGCCAATTAACAATTAGAGTTACATACATATCTAGATGAAATTGTGCATCGAGTCTTAGGAGTACATATAAGTAAAGTTCTTAAAAACAAAATCGCATTACATAATCAATAAACATATTCGTAAGAAATTATGTCCACACACGGATCTAAAGTATACACATTATAAAAGTCCAAAATAATAATAATAATAATAGTAATAATAACTATAATAATATTACAATAATCATATTAATAATAGAATCGTTTTTGTTTTACATATATTAAATGTATATACATGCATGTATATATGCATATATGTGTAAGTAGTAGAATACAATCAAGAGAAAAATATATAATCAGTCATTTAAGTTGTAGATATATACACATACATATAGAGCATGCCTATGCATATGTGTGTATATGTTTTTTTTTTCTTTTTATATATATATATAAATTGTTGTTGCTTACGACATATACAAATTGAATTCTGCTTTCTCTGTTTATTTTAACAATTAAAATGTTACATTCTAGATTTCATTATCTATGCTTAGTTTTGCGCGCGCACATACTGGATATAATATGTATATACTGTCCCAGATTAGCCCCTCTCCCTAACTACCTCACTTCCCCCCCTCCCCCTTGTATACGAGCGTATACGATATATGCCAAACAGATACACAGATACATTCATATTATATGTATATGTATTTAAGCATATACTGTTGATCTCGTGCCTAGATCCAGACATTGACGTCGTTCGTGAATTGAGAAAATGTGTGTGTGTGTGTGTGTGTATGAATGTGTGTTGTTCCTTTTTTTTTGGGAAGTGTGTAAAGTTTAATGGGCTACTTCTCCCCTTTCTGCTTCTTCTTATTATACTTTCTTTGCTTCCTCCACTCCTCATTCTGATTTTCCTAAGTTCTCCTTTCTTCTTTTTTTTTTTATACCCTGAACCCATTGAAAATGGGAAATCAGGGTATAATGTTTTT
>NW_022046423.1:21741-33803 GCF_001654015.2 Drosophila navojoa | reverse complement strand
CTTTCAATTCTATTTACTCCCAATAATCATCATCAATGTCAGTGGCGCTTGCACTAAAGTAAAATAACAACAGCAGCAGCAGCAGAGGTAGCAACAACAGCAGCAGCAACAGCAACATCAGCAATAACAATAACAACAACAACAACAACAGCAAGAAGAACCTTGAGCACATCAACGTCAACAGGATCATTGGCGGTATTGACAGCAACAACAGTAACAGCAGCAGCAGCAGCAGCAGCAGCAGCAGCAGCAGCAGTGGCAGCGGCAGCAACAACTACAAAAAGAAAACACAAGTGACAGCGTTGCGGTCGGGTGTGACTGACTGAACAATGCCCTGTGCAAACAGAGTGCAATACAGTCAAAGGGATTGGGCTTTAGCCGTTGGCGATGGCGTAAATGAAACCTGATACTGAGAGTGGACAGCTGAAGAGTTTGATAAAACCAATATACTCCATGTGATTTGGGGCAGGGAGCTTATAAAGCAGCTGTGTGTTGTTTTGTTGTCACAGTTGCCCAGACACTCCAAACGAGGCACACACGATGGCAAGATGGAGAGGCAGCAACGCATAGGAAAGTTGATGTTTATATCGATTGCTGGCAATTTCGAGAATTACAACAGTCACACACACGCACACACACACCCACACCGTGGCAGACAGGACGTGCGCATGTTGCTGTCCTAGCGTATCCTTCCCTCCCCCTCAAACTGCTCCGCGCTGCTCTCTGCCCGGTTGCCAGGTTCGTGTGCTGAATTGTCGCCAGCGTGAGAGGGCGCAACCGGCGACGAGGTCAACGTCGCAGTCGCTGTCGCAGTCTCAGTCGTCGTCGTCGTCGCAGTCGCCATCACCATTTGACATTACTTTTCGAACAATAACATAAAGAGAGGTCGGACGGCAGCCAAAGAGGCTGCTACAGGCGGGAAGGCTCGACTGGAAAATACCTAATATATATCCATGAGCTCTTAACCTCAACCTCTTTGAGTCATTATATATTGTATAGATTTTAAGCTCAGTCCACATACATATCAGGATTGAGCTCAGCTATCTTCTAATACATAGACGGAGGAGCACTAGCTCGTATGTATGCAAGAAAAGATTTCTGTATGGGCTCCTGAGGTCGACCAATGTCGTACACGATTGTATATATAAGAATCTATGTTTGAGTTTGAGCTCAGACAACTTACAGATCAGAATATTCTTTAGATAGAAGATATAAGAGCTAGTTTATCACTAAAAATCGATAGCTGCTCCCGATATTTCATTATCGATTAAAAGTCTTATCGAAAGCCAGGTCTTTAATTATATCTCTTACACCTTTAGAGCTAAGGCTTCCAAATTTTAAATGTAGATTTATGTGTATTTTATATAATATCGGCTTTTGTTGTATTTTACCCCCCACCCCTATATCTACCCCTCACCCTCACCTTTGAAAAAGAAGGACTTCAAGTACTAGAGAATCGTGCTTTGGAATGTACTCACATTTAAACATTATGATTACGTTTTGAAAGTTTCTAGAAACTAAATTATTCAAGAAATAAATTCGTATAATATTGTCCATACTGCAGCGCATCCCATGCGCAGCTAGCAGAGCGCGTTTTAATACGTGCGTGTGTAGACAGATTTGAATATCAGACCGATTTGAATATCATATTTAGGGTTCAGGGTATCTCCTAGTCGAGCAGTCCCGACTAGAGTCTTCTTACTTGTTTAATAACCATTTAATAGTGGTTCAAGTAGATTTGTTGGCATCACTTTTTGAATAACTTTCAAATGCACGCTTTTAGCCTGTACGGCGTAGTGTACCCATCTCCGTCAAAACGTATAGGGCTGCCAGATGAGTCCGTTGAATATGGGCAGCCCTTGTATGTAATATACGTTATATAGATATAGATATATACATATATGTATTTATACATCATTTCAAAAAACTTGATTCCTTCACTTGGATAATTTGAGTCAAAGTTCTCGCCGCTTAAAGCTCTAATCCTTGTTCACAAGGTATCGGCTAGTCGCCCAATGTCCACACGCACGCACGCAGACTTTGTTTTGACTGTTATTTGTTGTTATATGGTCATTCGCCCGGCTGTCCGATTAACCAAAGCTGGCCTGAGCCCGTGTGCCTGCTCGCTGCACTTTAAAGTGAAGTTTTGCACCAATTATTAGTGGAAAATTGCTGAAAATTGATGGAAATTGTCATAGCTTGCGTCATAAAAAAGGAAAAAAAACACATGTGGAGCTAAGCGCACTTAACAGTAAATCCGCTTGTCAGGGTCACACAGGCACACGCACATGCACACACACACACAAATACAAATTAACAACAATGGACAACTATAGCGATCACAGTGTAAGCAGCTCACGCGCTAAGCTCGCATAATGTGTACAAAATACCAAGCCCAGCAAACACCGCACACACACAGAGAGGGCGGGCGGACAGAGACATTCATATATAATCATAACATTTTTAACAAGTAAACAAAGTTAACTGCAGCGTCACGAGAATGGCATACCCTGGGCATCCATTCGAATGGATGGATGGCATAGTCATTTGCTAGGGATCTCGCTATGGTTCCATCTGACCCATCAACATATCTCTTGTGTCTATCAAAGTGTTTATCAAATAGCACTACATATATAGATATAGTAGATATAGATATAATCAGGTATATGTATGTGTGTATATGTTGTCTAACCGTTCATACCCCATTTTCCTCTGTGTGTGTTTGGCACATTTCGTAACCAAAATAATTGTAATACCCTCTGCATGGGTGTAAAAATAGATTACAATGGTTTAAAGCTAACAATGGAAGACCTTTGCTGCGACTGACTACACGTTACTACCCAACACAGACACACACGCACACACACACACACACACAGACACACTCACGCTGAATGAGATATACATTTGTGTAGCGCCTTCGTTGGTGTGCCAAGTCGCTAAAAACCCAAACAAAAATTTGCAGCTTTCTATCGCATAAATAAAGTTTAAAATAAAGTGAGCAAAAGAGTTGTGGAGCAGTGCAGCGCCAACAGCAACAAAAATAGCAATGGTAAAGGCAAAGGCAACGCCAATGCCATATCCACAGAGTTCACACGCAAACGCGTTTGTGCCACGCCCCAAAAACAAACGTCATTTAAAAGTTATTTCAACGTTAGTTGGTGCTTATGTAAAAGTAGCTGCCGGGCGCAAAAATGTTATCCGCTCAGCCCTCGCTAGTGTTTAAGCAAACTTCGCACTTGCACAACCAAACTCACACACCCACACACACACACACGCAGACACACACACGCTCACGTGTGGGCACGCACACATAAATGAACTAAACGCTACGTGCTGATTACTGCAAACGCAAGGATTTTCCCACACAGGATTTTGCCCGGCACCAGGAACAACAACAACAATAGCAACAACAACGACGTGAACAATCGCCACACAGAAAAAGGCGACACCAGAATTTACTACAGGATCTCATTTGTTGGTTTTGCTTCTGTTTGCCAAGCATTTCGCGCGATCCAAACACGGCAAAAACACCATCCATACACACATCCAGGCGTATGTACGTGGACATTGCCCGCTTAACAAAATATTTACCAAGTGTTCACATTGTACTGCACCCCCTCATCCCTCATCCCTCATCCGTGCTCCCTCCTTCCACCTTCCACACACACAGTAGCCTCTCCCCCAACCAACGCTCGCCACATACAGCGCAGGCAACGACAGAAGCAAGACGTCAAGCCGCATGTAAAACTATGAGTGAACTCGACGAGTAAGCACCCTGACTTTAATATTGTAGGAGAATGAATGATGTTCTGTTATCCATATGCAATTGAGAATTATACAAGCATTGGACTGCAGAGAGTATAATTTGTTAATAGAACTTTTATTAATTGAAGAATGAATGCATACTTGCTTGAAGATTATATTTCAACATAGTAAAGTTACCTAAAATAGAAAGTTCAAGTTAATGTAAATTTCAACAGTGCTAAATACTTATATCTGATATATTTGCAGTATATCTGATACGTTAAAAATATCAAGATAAAAAAGGTTTCTTCATAGAAATAAGTAATAAAACTATATATTTGAAGTACTTTGGTAATTCGAAAAAATTCAATTTTTCTTTTCCTTTTTTGTTTGGGTTTGATTTGTTTTTAAATATCACAATCTGTATCAAATACTTTTTAAATATTAAAACATATATAAATATTTTTTAAGATAAGGTATATAAAATATTTGAAACTCGAAGATATCGAGATGGGAATAAAAAAAATAATTATACATACTAATATATGATAAAATATTACAAATTAAAAAGTTAAGTTAAAAAAAAATAAAAATAAAAATATAAAAATGAAATAAAATAATTGTAGTCATAATAAATCATAATAAAGCATCTTAGCATATATATTTCTTAAATAAAAAAATAAAAATTTTAAAAAAGTAAATTATAAAATTTATTTTTTTATAGAAATATATTTTAGAAAACATTTACTTAAAATTAAAAAAAAAATAAATAAAATAATAATATTTATGTAAATATTTAAATTCATCACTAAATTTTATCCAAGCAATATTCATATTTTACAGATTTAATGCAATAAATTTGAAATAATTTAATATAGTATATTAAATTGCTAAAATAAATTGAATTCAAATAATATAAGAAGTTGAAATGAGACACGGCAATGCAAATAACATAGCTTGTATATACTAGATGCCCTGTTGATTTAATTATATACCTACACATACATATGTTTAAACAGATACAGATGCATTGCATATATGTACATATGTGTATTGATGCAGATTCATTACTTATTCATTATGTGTATTCATATTTATGTGGAAGCCTTTCAGGCGTCGGATATGGCCTCTCAATTGTCTCTGCAAGCCCACAAGATGCGCACATAAATATATATATTTTATAAGAATTTTTATTATCAGCAAAAAAAAAAAAGCAAAAACAAAATAAAATAAGGCAAAAACTGCTAAGCACGCAGTGCAGAAAAAAGCTAACTGCGTGATGCTTGTGAACACGTTGTAAGGATTATTAAAGTTTTGACACGAAATAATAATGAAAGCAGGGCAGTGTATGAATTCCAGATCAGTATCCAGAGAGGAGTCGACAAGCTTGAGCCCGATAGCATCTTGTAGTATCTGCAAACCATAGCTAGTCCCGTTAGATTTCATTATGGGCTGGCCTAATTGCTTGTGCAATCCGTAATCATAATACAAATAGTTGGTAAATAGGTAACGAATATTTTCAAAGAATTTTCTTCTAATCAAATATTTGAGCGAGTCTGTGGCAGCTCTTGGCCAACTTCCATTTGAATTTATTGTACTAATTGAGCCATCTGGTCCTGTGTCCTCTGTCCTGGGTCGTGTGTCCTGTGAGCTCACTTGTGTGTCCTGCCAGCAGAGCCCCAAAGCTCACTGTCGGACAGATTACAAGCTGGGCCACAATTGTTGGGGCAGTCTGCTTAACTGACGGACAGCATTAACAAATTTGTTGAGCCATGTGTATTTGCGGATTGGGCTATTGATGTTTGCCCATTGTTGTTGACTGTTTGCACGCACTATAATAACCCAACAAAACCCATACGAGTGCGGTTGTACGAAAAGGAATTTGAAAATAAGCTATACAATGCCCATTAAAAGGGGGAATTTATAAAGCACACATATGTATATCTAGTTGCACCGCCATCGTTTTCGATCACGCATCCCGATGACGTGCTATCGATATGAGATCAATATTTTGACTTACTTGACTTGCCCAAACAAATCTGAATTTTCATTTTGGACATGTTTTCTCTTTGTTGTTATACATATATAAAATTGTTATACATATATTAAATTTAAAAGATGGTACTTCATTACTATCCAAAATCTAAGCTCAAAACGAAAATCCATTATTATTAAATATTTAATTTATATGCCTGGAAAAATAAGGAGTTTTGCTTCTCCTCACCAACAATAGGTCTTGAATCCATACCAACAATATTTTCATAAAAAATGATGGACCTTTAAATGACACAAATATCGCATAATTAATTAAACGAATTTTCTATTTCATAACTATATTTATGTGCATATCCTTATACTTTATTATACTTTCACTCAACTTTTCTCTCTATTTATTTTATTTAGCTCGGTTTTATTTACTCTTAGAGCAAAGTTATTTTTCTGATTTACATATTTATTTTATATATATATATACAAATTTATGTTGAAGTACCTCTTTGAAAATAATTACAAATCAAATCGATAATATTTGAATGCGCTGCGGACTTTCTCTTTGCTACCGGAAATAATAAAGGTGTTGTTACAGAATATTCTTATATTTTCAGGAATTGATTAGGGCTGTCCCTTCGGTCTACAACGATACCCTTTCACTTCTACGCTAGGATTTACAGAAAAGCCCAAGCTCGAGGCACGCCTAATTCCTATTGCAGAATCTTTTTGCGACATGCACAGACCCCCACATTCGCAGATCGAACTGTCTGTGCATGCGTGTGTGTATGTGTGTGTGCTTTGGTGTGTGTGTTTGCGGTTGTCTCTGTATAAACTTTTTGCTGTTTACGGTTGGGCAATTAGCTGCCATTTAGCTAGCTGAATCCGCCAAGCGATACAATCAGCTGCCGATGGGGCCGCCGCGCCGGGATGCATTGTGAAGGCGAGCCAGCTCTCCGGTCTATCTCTGTTTGCCGACTGCCAACATTATTCTCGACGCCATTCACTGGTCAGTTGTGAATTCGGCAGGCTGGCATTGGCTGTTGCTGTGATTGATTGATTGACTGCATGATTTATTGGCTATTTAGTTGGGTAGCAGTAAATTAGCAGCATAAATCGAATCTAAATACTTTATAGCCATGGTCCCTTCTGCAGTCACGAGACTCTCGTTTCAGCGAGTTTAAGTGCGTGTATGCGTGTATGTGTATGTGTGTGTGAGTGTGCCCTTAAGCACTCATCAACTTTTGCCGTAGGTAAAGTTTTGCTGTTGTTCGTTCGTGGGCCAACCCCAAACAAGCAATTGTAACTCATTAAGCGTTGACTGTGCAGTAACATCAAATTTTCAGCAGGTAGTCAAATGCGAGGGTAGCTCGAGCAGTTGCTGAACGAGTACGTATCCCTTTGGCTGCTTCTATGAAACTGAAATGGGATAACATATCTCTTATCTATGCAGCTGGAGTCCTCGCTATGTTTAGTTCACCTAGAAATTGAGGCCTCTTGCGGCAGGTGGTCACAGCTGGCAATCGCTGTGGCAGCCCTCTAAATACTTGCTGTGAAATCAACCAAAAAGTTGAAGTTGCCTTTGCTTTTTCCGGTTGTTGCTATTGTTTTTACCACTTCTTCAACCGAAGCAAGAACTAAGCTAACTTTTCAGCAACAACAATGATAAATACAACAACAGCAACAGCAACAGCAACGTCGACGACGACGACGTCAACAAGAACTGACACTAGTCTCTCACAATGACTGGCTTTGTTTTGTAATTTGCACCTATCGATGGTAAACTTTTTGCGCAATTTCCTCGAGTGTATATCTCTGCACACAACTCCACGACTGGCGGCAAGTTAGAAACAACAACAAATATGCAGTGGTAGACAGGCTGGGAGAGCGGAAAAAAATAAAAGAGAGTCCGAAGAGTGGTTGGGAATGAGCGATCCTGTCGGCTGTAATGATACGTATAGATTCCGGCAATAGACATTTAATTTCACTAATAAAGCAAACAATGCGTGGCATCTACTACGCCTAAGATTGCTCCTGGCAGCCCAGCCGGGGCGAGGGGCCCGTCAAGATAAACAACAAACACAGACAGATGAGAAATTGTACGGGGCATTAAAAAGGCAATCGGAGGTGCGGAACGCGCTGTCGCTGCCGCTGCTGCTGTCGCTGCCCCTGCTGCTGCTGCTGCTGCTGCTGCTGTCCGTGGCAAGCGCTATGACGAGGAACAAACAGACGACGTTCGAGCCAAGCGAAACGTGCAACACTTATACGTCATGTTATACGGGGCCTCAGTCGGCAACACGCACAATGTAATGGCATTTTTATGTTGCATCACGTAGCGGTCATAAGTCATGTTTAGAGCACTGACTGCTGCTGCTGCTGTTGCTGCTGTTGTTGCTGTTGCTGTTGCTACTATTTCTGTCTCTGTCTGCAGCATAACAGCTCTGCTCCCCTGCCCTCCCTTCCGCCTTCATTATGCCCCTCAACTTAGAGCTTGGTCTTACGTCTCCGGATCGCCCTACGCGCTTCGAACTCAAATGAACTGTAGCTAAATTGGCTGTCCCTGTATGTGTGCGTGTGTGTGGGAGTGTGACCCCTTGCTCCCTCGGTCCATCAATCGTTGCCGGCGCTTGGCGTGTGCCACGCAGCTGCCCAGTTGTCAGTCAGCGCGCATAGCTTAACCGGATATTACAAGGTGTTGTCCAAACATTGACCGTACATGAGCTTAAAGCCAAATTTAGTAACTAACTGCTAAGCACGGTGCGAACTGCCGGTCCTCGCTCGACTACCGACATCTGTGGCCGTGCCGTGCTCTGGCCTCGCACGGCGCACGACGTTTTAAAGGCAATTAAACTGGCCAGCTCCGTCCTGACATTGATACATAGACTCCAATCAGACGACCCCGATTTCCTTTTGCCAAACTTCCTGCGCTCTCTCGCAAGATAAACAAACCACAAGGTGGAGGATACTTGGCAGGAGTCGGAGTAAGGGTAGGCTATGTTCTGCTGACACTGCTGGCCTTTATTATATAAATAGAACATTAAGCTTACGTCTCTGCTTAATATTGTCAATTCAATTTTTATAACCTGAACTGAATTCGGTTTATTATTTGTTAGTCCAAGAGATTAGTCCGCTATAGGATGGCATGGATGGCCAATAGATATTGATGCTCTCACATGTATTTATATATTTTTACCCTATGAGAAAGGGTTTTAGTCAAGCCTGGGCTGGGTACAGAATGAATGTAACGCAACTCGGGGTCTTCGATTCTTGTACAGGTTTTACTCACGCTCGCACACTCCAGTTCTAGCTACTCCTCTTTACAGTAGGAATCGCATATGAAGTAGAACAATAATGTCTAATTCAAGCTTTTGCTTAATATACAATGACCTGAGATATTGATCTAATTCAATGAATATCGTTATTTGAAGTCTAAATACCCTCTTCTCTTTTAGAATCGATTGAAAATTTTTTTATAAACGCATATTTTCTCTATCGCCATCGCTGGTAAATTTATTAGATTATGCATGTATATATATATAATATATAATTTTATTTGAAAAAGAGATTTAATATTTTGCTCATAACGGAGGTTGTATTCATATTGCCCCAATAGAAAATGAGGTACAAAATATAGCAATATTTGAGTGTTTACTCCATAAAAGATATAGTAATACCCGATTTTCAACGCTGCAGTAGGCATATCTATGATAACGTCATACTTCGTAAGCTGAGGGTATATAGCCTTAAGTATCCAAAAGTCTGACACAGGATTTCCTATTATTCAAAACTTCAGATTCCTTTTATGATCAAATCTTATTGAGCTCTTCTGATGAAATGCCTAAGAAATAAATTTATTTAATTCAATAAAAATATTAATTTTTATTAAAGCAGTGCTGAAAGGGAAAGGTGAGCAGACCTATTCAACTGCATTTAGCCTTTATAAATACTTTGGTTAAAATTTATATCTTGCGGATGCGAAAAGAGACGTATAAAATGTCGTGTAATTATAAATAGATTGACAGGCGGACACTGCTAAGTCTAATCCTGATCGAGTATATGGACATGCAAACACCCTACAAAGTCCATATAAATTATGTATCTCTTATCAACAACCTCAAAGTAGGCCTGTTCGTCCTAGTTTTTGTCACAAGCCCAAGATATAGTATAAGAAGTAGAGTATAAGAAATATTCAGCTAAAGCAATCTCGTATTAAGTTCATTTTGAAACACCGATGTCTTTTTCCACTTCTGTATAAACACGACGCATGCAAGGTATCTGATAGTCGTGCACAGCCTATTCAAGGCACACTTGCTAATTTTAGTTACCTTTAAGCTTGCTTGCGGGCAGCTCTTTCTTTCTTTCGCTCTTTTCATTCAACAATGTTCTGTTTATGCATGGGAGATAATATCCCAGGCACAGCTCAAGTAGCAGTTATGGCCGCAGAACGCCTCTTCCACTCTTGCCACGCCCTATTGGCGGCCCACTTCGCCTGTCGAGTTTTGATTTATTTGGCCGGCTTGCAGACAAAGGCCGCGGCCGTGGGAGGCTGGCGCATCGCTGATGAGTTGGGTGGCTACAGCTTGGCCTGGCCTGGCCTGGTCAACCTCTCACCCCTTCTAAGCCATTTCACGTAGCTGGCCATAAGCGCCTTTTCACTGCAGACTTGGCCAATAGGCGTGTCTCACTGGCGGGGCATAAACTACACGCGCAGACAATTGCTCCGAACTAAGAGCGATAAATAATTTCATCGTTGTTGCTGTCGTTGTTGTTGTTGTTGCTCTGTTTGTGTTGTTGTTGCTGTTGCTGCTGTTTCGCCTTCATAATTCTAAACACTGCTCTGATAGTCTCTCTCTCGTTCTGATCAAACGTCATACTAAGCCTATTTCCATGTTCTGGCACCAACTGCCACCCACACGCCCCACCCTACCACTCCACCACCCCAACACCGCCACCGCCCCCCACTTTGGCTTCGGCCATCGCTTTCGTTTTGTTAGCTGCTTTTTATGATTTACGCAGACAATTTTGACGCGCCTCCCAGCTCTTTGGTCAGTTGGGTAAAACTTACTGCTGCCCCCACCCTTTCACCCCCTTCCAGCCACCCTTTCGCCCCCTTTCCCTGACCCTTTCATTGTTATTGCTGTAGTAGTCTTTGTTTTGTAGGTGTGTTCAGCGCTTTTGTTTAGTTCACGTTTTGCTTTTGTTTTTGTTTTATTCTCGTTTTATTTTCATTTTATTTATTTTTTTCTGTTTTTGTTTTTGTGAATTTCCTTGATGCCCGTGTCCTCAACTGGAACTACAGTTTTGATCAAAAGCGTTGGCTGATTAATGAATTGATAAAGTCCGAGCAGTGCTCACATGTTGGCCATGTAGACCTCGCATTTGCTAATTAACATTCGCCCTCGCCAGGATTCGCGGCTGGTGCTTGACATTTTCATTATGGGCCCAATGATTTGTGCCCGGCGATAAGCGCGCTTTGTTCAGAGTTGTGGCCTTTGACTAATATTGGATGAAGATTAAGGTGGTTTTTAATTAATTAGTGGAGTAGTCAAGGCGGCTGGCCGCATAAAAGCGAAAATTGCATCCTCCGCAAAGTGCTGCAGCCGAGCTCATCAAAACTAAGGAACTAATGACAACAGCTAAATACAGTCGCAACCCCTACCGCTTACAGTGATTTGCCTAATGGAGTTATGTAGTTATGTGGGATGAGCCAATCAGTCAACATTGGTTCAGAAACCTATTTCTTACACAAAACCGATCCATAGTTTCTGTGGCAGCTGAATTAACTGGTCAAGTAATTAATGGAATTTTTGAAAATGCTATAGAAATGGGAATAGTGAAATCTTAATAGAGTCTGAATAGTAATAGTTAGGTAATGAAGCATAGAAAGGTAGTAAAAACACTAGTAGTACTTGGATCTACAGGAACATTTTTTTGAGGTTTTGTAATATTTTTACATGAAAGTAATAGAAGTAGAATCCAAAATGTTTATATAAAACATACAAGGTATTATCACGTTTTGTATTACATTTTGATAATTTTCGTGGAACTCTGAATAACTTAAAATAAAGAGTAATAGAATTACTAGTACTAATAAAATATATTAAAATAGTCGTGTTATTGGTCTGATTTACATATTATTAATAGTCCCCCTTTTGCTTGTGGTGCTTTTCTTACAAATTAATTTTCAGTGTATATGTGGTTCTAAAGTAAGATTATGCGTTGTATACTTAGGTAAACATTTTATTATAAATAAAGTCGTAGTAGTAATAATAGTAGTATTAACAAGTAAGAAAGCTCTAGTCGAGACTGCTCGACTACGAGATCCCCTG
>NW_022046423.1:0-21731 GCF_001654015.2 Drosophila navojoa | reverse complement strand
TACATACTTTTAACAAAACCATTATACCCTGATTTCCCATTTTCAATGGGTTCAGGGTATAATAATAGTGGTAGTAACAATAATAGTAGTAGTGGTACCAATAGTAGTGGTAGTAGTAGAAGCAATAGTAGTAGTAGTAAGAGCAATAGTAGAAGTAGTAGTAAAAGCAATAGTAGGAGTAGTAGTAGCAATAATAATAGTAGTATTAAAAGCAGAAGTAGTAGTAGTAATAATGGTAATAGAAGAAGTAGCAGTAGCAATAATAGTAGTAGTAGTAGTAGTAGCAAAAATAGTAGTAGTGATAGCAATAGTATTTTACGTAATGGTAGTAGGTTCAGTACTAATAATAGTAGTGGTAGTAGCAATAGTATTTTACTTAGTAGTGATAGAATAGTAGTATTAGTAGTAGTAGTAGCAATGATACATAGTAGTAGTAGTAAAAATATTATTTTGCTTTGTAGTAGTAGTAGTAGTAGAAATAGTATTTTGCTTTTTAGTAGTAGGAGTAGTATCAATAACATCTGTATCAACAATAGTAGTATTAGTAGCAATAATACATATTAGTAGTAAAAATAGTATTCCACATAATAGTAGTAGAAGTAGTAGCAATACTGTTATTGCTGCAGTATCAACAATAGTAGCAGTAGTAGTAGTAGCGGGAGTATTTTAGGTAATAGTAGTAGTAGCAATAGTATTTTACGAAGCGGTAGTAGATATAGTTAAGTTAGAGATAGTTAATTGCAGTAGTAGTAGTATTTGTTGCGTCAGTTGTGGTATGGCAGTCGTATGTCGAGGTACAATAGTAGGACTTAGTAAATTAATTAGTAGCTGTATCAATAGTTATATTGTTGTCAATGTGATGCTAAAGTGGTATAATTAGTAGTAGTCAAATTAATGTGTAGTACCCATGCTCTGTAGCAGCTGTATTTGCTGTTAATTATTAGAGTATAAAACAGATATTTAGTAGTAATAGTAATAGGAATATTTGTATAAACTTCATTATATGTATATGCAATTTATTGGCGATTATTTTTCATAAGATTTCTAAAAGAAAACAAAGAGATATATGTACATATATGCACTTGTATATACTACATATTTATAAGGGTCAACAACAGAGGCTCACATCAGATGATAAATATTTGCGACGCTAAAAGATTTTTGGGAATTTCGTACGAAGTTCCAGTTAAGTTTTTGAAGTGTATGAATGGAGCGGCAAATGGCAAACTAGTTTTGGGCGAAAACACTCATAGACACTCACGAAGCGCTCGTAGATATGTACGTACAACTCTCGAGCAACTCCTAATCAAGTGGCCCCCGAGGAGTCGTAAACAAAGCCAATGGACTACAAATGTAAAAATGTGCACGTGGGCGAACACGCACACACTCGCATTCACCCACCAAACAGACTTACATATACACACATTCACACCCACATACATTGAGACATCCTAACATTTAAAAAGCATGTAAGTGTCCTCTTTGCGGGAGTATCCGACCGAAGTATACTTTGATTCACAAAAAAATGGCTCAAACTGTTGGATTTGCTAGATTTATGCCTTTAAATATGTATTGCTCCTACATATAGAAATGAAACAAAAGACTTACAATCCACAAAACAAACTTTTTATATAAAAGAGGAAAGCTAAAGTCCAAATGTGGGCAAGGGCATTACATCTTCGCCATATATATCCTATACTAACTTTTTTTCAGCAAAGTTAAACCTTAGCCTAGCATAATTTCTGCAGCTCTATGGTTAAGCGTGTTCTGCTCTGAATGTATATACGTATAGCTGTGTTAAATTTAACACTTCCGCACGGAACACGTCAAATGTTAAAAGCAGCATCCAGATACAAAGGTCATCCACACTTGATACCCTGGACGGTGATGTCGATCTCTCTACTGGTATGTATGAATATGTATAATGAATGGGCTTCTATTGGTAATTGGTAATCTAATTACACGCTCATAGCTCTATGTTTTCATATGATGATTACGATAACTAGATAATGATACACGACTATACGTCCTTTATAGCTTTGATCTATATATATATACATATATACTAGGTGCAGCACCAGTTAGTATACCCACTAATACCGTCCGCTTAGGGTATAAATATGGACCCATCTAATGCCAATATTTCGCAGTTCATATGGGTTGCCAATTTTTCAAGGAGGCCAACAGCCATTAGGTGTTACATTAGACCTAGAGAGTGTGTAGTGAAGGCCTGATGATTGTACTTAGGCAATGGGAACGAAAGAGTCTCACAATGACAAATTTACATATGCGTGTTGCACACGGCCGCCTGTCACGTTGGCAAGCAGCTAGCACACTCAAGTTTGCCTATTGACCATTCGGAATCGGTGTCATGCCACATGTTACGTTTACGACTGCGAATACATTCATAGTTCGCCTATTGACCATTCAGAATCGGTGTCAAGGCTGAAATATGCTCGCATAGCGGCTGGCGGATGGCGGCTGGCGGCTGGCGGCTGGCGGCTTAGTGCAAATGCCGTTGGTCCTCTGCACGTGTCCTGGCCATAAAATGTTTATCCCTAACTGGTAACGGTTTTGGGTCTGCATTTGGCTTGTCTATGTGTGGGAGCGTGTCTGCTTTTTTGCCGTTTTTCTGTGTGCCTCAGGTGCTGACACAGCAAAGGCACCCACGGTGCTACCTTAGTGGACCATTTGGCCCGGGCTGGCCGGCAATCGGGAGAGTATCTGTAAGTATTCAGTGTAAGTGCTCATATGTATATCTGGCAATCTCTCAATGGCTGTTTGGGCCGAATGTAATTGCTATGAACTTCATGCAATTGGACTACATCATCAGCATGCGTGCTGCGACTGCCAAAGGCAACGATGACAACTCCATGATGACGAGACCGACCCACGCCGCCCCCAACTTAAATGCGAGCTCAAATTGCTGCGATAATTGTTGGCGGGTTGGCTGGCGGGCGAGCTTAAACTGATAAGCAATGCTCATGTGCCACGCCAAAATCGGCTGTTGCGCAATTAACAAGTCGGCGAACCCGTTCCCAAACTGGTGATGGAGATGGAGATGGGAATGGAGTTCGAGATGGAGATGGCGAAGGAGATGCAGATGGAAATGGAGCTGGAGATAGAGCTGTACTGGGGGCGTGGCATTTTGCACGGCAACTTGTTATTTTCAGTCTGACTAATTGCATGCGTGCAAACGAGTGACAACAGCAGCAACAACAATGACAACTGCAATGTCGTCTGCCAGCGTCATTTTGGTCAACATGCAGCAGCAGCAACATGAACAGTAGCAGTATCATCGGTCCCCAGGAGGGGCCAGCTAGGCTCTCTGCTACCGTCGCTAGCTCAACACGCAGACATAAGATTTATGTTGTTGTTGTTGCCGCGGCTGTTGCTGTTGTTGTTGGTGTTGGTGTTGGTGCTGGTGGTGCTGAAGCTGGTGTTGTTTGGTATTGGGTGCAGCCTGGCTGGCTGACTGCTGTTACCCTAGCAGTAGCATTGCCAAATGCAAGCCCTTCTTCGAACCGAGGACTAAATCAACGGCACCCAGTCATGTTCAGGGCTAGCCCATATATAGGGGCGGACAATGTATCCGGGCACTGCGCTGCGTATGCTGCCCGATGCCGTCCTGGACTCTAAAATATACTTTGTATGCGTCAGTGTTATGGTTTTGTGGTTGCATTTTGCAATTTTGCAAATGATAAAGTGATTCAGTGGGAACGAGAGAGAGAGAGTGAGGGAGTGAGGGGACACTGGTGGGTGCTGCGAGTGGAGGATGGTAGTGGAGTGGAGTGTTCGCGTCTCGTGGTTGTCAGCAACGGCAACGGCAACGGCAACGGCAACGGGAACGGGAACGGTTCAAGTGGTCCCAGCGTGACCGCCGCACAAAAGATGAATGAGACATTGGACGATTTTGCAGCTAGTGCTGTTGCTAGGTGGCTTTTCCGGCACGGGCAGCAGCAACAACGGCAACGGCAGCAGCAGCAGCAGCAGCAGGAGGACCAACACAACACAAATATCGCACATAAAACAATCAACGACAACTGCAGGCTGACACAATCGCCGGAAGAAATGCAGAAATGAAGTCAGAACCACGGCAAATGGAACCAGTTCCTAGGGTCACACTCGGCACAATCATTGGATACATTATACAGTGAGCATGACCTCACGGACAGCTCTCTCGCTCTCTTCCTGTCCTCCTCCTGCCCCTGCTGCTGTCCTAGTGCCCGCCTCTCCGACCTCTCTGCATTTTGTCACACACACAATGTAATCGCTTTTTATCGAATCTATTTCATATGCAGTGCGAGTCTCTGCTCATTCAATCCAGCATCAGTAATAGCCACTTGAATGCTAAGTACTTTCATCCACCGAGGCTGCTTATCATGCATGTTATTCAAATGAGCCCTTCAATCCCTTAATGTCAATTGATTGTATTTATTGGGGATTACAAAGATTAGTTATATGCAAAAAAAAAAAAAAAACATGTATACTCAGGAGTCGTAAAAACGCATTACATATTTGGTGGGGTGTGGCCTGCCCGCCTATAGCTTATACTTGATGGCGCGCAGAATGGGATACTTTTCGTTGCCGGTGCAGCCGCCGCGGAAGTCATCGAAGCTGAGGTCGACCAGGGCCACGCCACCCAAGCCCTTGGCCTTGACGTAGGCGGCCTTGATTGCAGCTGTATCGGGATCCTCGTAGCCGACCCAGAGGCCGTTCTCGCCCTTGTCATCGGCTGAGCGGTAGGCGTAGCTGCCGAAGCGCTTGGTGGGGTCTCCCACCTTACGGAGAGGTCCGTCGGCGCCCTTCAGATGCTGGTTGGCCTGGTTGGGCAGCTTGGCGCACACCTCGGGCCAGCTGTAGAAGCCGGGAGTCTGGGTTTGGATGCCAGCGGGACCGACACTATCGGCTTCGGCTACGGGCGGCAGGCCAGTCAGGCCGGAGTCCTTGGTGAGCTTCCAAACACGTCCGTATGTCGGGATACCAACGTTGATCTTGGAGGCGGGTGCATGGTTGTTGAGCCAGTACTGCACCTGGTAGTTGATGTTGTGCTCGGGATTGCGCTCGTTCAGCTCGTAGATGGGCGCGGGGAAGTCAGCCACTTCGGGATTGCGTCCAGGAGTCTGGAAGTCGTAGGCATGCAGGTTGACGTAGTCGACGTTGTTGATCAGAGCAGGCACATCATAGAACACTGTGGGGAGTCGAGAAAGCTTAGACTTTGTGTTGCTTTCACAGTCGCTTGTAATATCTTACGCGATGAGTTGACATTGGGCAGGACGCTGAGGCCCAGCAGATAGCCGTCCGGACGGAATGCGTTTTTGAGCTCACGCACTAGGGCCGTAAACTCTTCCTTGTGCTCTTCGGCCTTCTCGTCGACAACGAAGTCGCCGGTGAAGATCTTCTTGAAGCCCTTCCAGAACGAGCCTATGCCGCTGTGGACCTTCTTGGGCTTGTTCTTGGGGAACTGCCAGGCGAGATCGAGTCCATCGAAGCCGTAGGTCTTGACCAGCGAGTGGGCGCTATTAATGAATGGAATGCGGGCGTTGCTGCTCTCCAACAGAGTCAGATACTTGGAGTTCTCCTCCTCGCTAACATCCTTATCGCCGCCGACGCTCAACAGAACCTTCAGTGCCGGGTACTTCTTCTTCAGGCCAGTCACCGAGCGGTACAGGCTGCTGCCCAGGTCCAGATCAAGCTTCTCGTTGATGCTGACCAGCTTGTTGCTGCTGGGATTGATGCCCGCATAGCCGTAGATCAGATGGGTGCAGAACTGCATGGCCGGCTCCAAGTCGGTGAGGGTCAGCTTGGAAAGGCCTGTGGGTGGAAAAGACGCACAGATCAATGAGAATGAGAGAAGGAGAGACTACGCCCAAGCCCAATTGCCTCCGACATGAATCAATTAACAAAACTTGGCATCGACTCATGAGTCACAGTCGACATTGTGTCACATGACTCAAATTTCAATTAGCTATCAAGACGCCAACAACAATCGCCAGGTGTTCTAATATCCGATCTCAATTTGCACGCTTCACTGGAACACTAATTGCGCTGATCCAAGATTAAGTCCCTCACAAATCATACCAAGACTTTAACAATTCGGAATTCATAATTTGTCACACTTGAATCAGAAGATGAGAAAGTCTTTTGCGATAACAAGGGAAATAATTTAAAGTAGCTTTGGAATAGAAAACTATATTTATATGTAAGAAATATTCCTATTTGGTATTTTCTTGCTCTAAACCATATGAATTTCTACCATTTATCAAAATTTGATTTAGACTAAATCTAAAGTATTTATCGGAATTCACCAGATGATACTCTCTCGAGTCTGAAATGCAAATTGTTTATACAATATAATATTCTGCAATGGTCTACCATATCATTTTTAATGACAGCACAGGCCTTCGAAATTTATAAATATTGAAGAGATGTTACGTAAAATGTCGTAAACTGGCAACAGGGGTAAAAAAGCAATCAGTAAAATGATCGCGTAACCCATGTATATGCAAATCTTGTTGCTTGCTCAAAAATCTGAGAAATGAGACTCTACAAAATGACATAAATATAAATATAAATTAAAAAAATAAATAAATAAAAAATAAAATAAAACAAATAAGAAACAACGAAAAATCAACTACGTTCCTGGTATACATTAATATTTTTTAAGTGACGATCGTGTCTGAGGCCGACCCCACCTCTTTCGTCCAGTTTGTTTATCAACACACAGTCAATTAGCTGAGTGTTATTAAAAGTAAACACACTCTGTCGAGATCTTGAGCATTGCTCATTCGGCAATTATAACGAGCAGACATACATATATGTATATGTATATAAATATATACAAACACATATGTATATCGAGGCGGGCGTTAATTCGTATTGCCTAAATCGTTGATAATCGTTGACCTCGCCGCAGCTGCAACGAGCTAGTCATCAAGAGCAGCTGAAGCAAGCAAATGAAGTGATGGATGCCCTCTATAAGCAGTGCTCACTGTGATCTGATATTGATATTCATACAGCTTAAGCAAACAACTTATCAAGTGTTATAGTTCCTGGAAAACAAAACTCGATCTATTATGGAGAAGGCGTTTGTTTAGAGGCTATGTATATAAGATACTCATGGAATATTTTTAGCAATTTCCAGTTTTCGTGGCCTGCGCTAGAGAATTGTTTGTCTGATTGTTGATGACCCAGAAAGTTAACTAAAGACCATATAAGTATGCATGTATATATAAAGTTCTATCAAGCCCCACTCTTTAATTGAATAAAAGTATGCCGTGGGAGAATATGTCAACTGTTCCATCCTCAAATACATACTAAATATACATATGTATGATTCTATTATATTACACTTTATATTTGCCTGCTATCAGCAGATAAGGCTGTTGTTTTCGCTTGCTTTGCGGCTATTTTTATAGCGAGCTCGACTGACTAATTAAAAAGTCTTTCACTACCTAAACTTTAACTGCATTTATGTCAACTGCAGTTCTCTTCGTCTTATTTACTTTGGCAGAAATGTCTTTTATCTGGCATGGAGAAAGCATTTCAGCATCATTGTTGGCTTTTTTCTTACCTTCTCTGATGAAGCTGGCGCCATCGTAGTAGCAGAGCAGATGCGCGGAGCCCGCAGCGGCGCTGCTTTGACCAATTGCCAGGATGCCCACGAGCAGGGGCAGCAGGGTACAGTGGAGCTTCATGTCTAGCTGCAGAGAGAAAGAGAGAGACAGATAGAGAGCGGGAGATGAAGATGGGGTAAAAGAATAGCGAGCAAAACGAGGCACGTGAGTAAGCTGCAATTACAGTAATTGACGGGAGCATCGAGCAAACGTCTAGAAACGCCAGTTAACTGCCGGATGCTGGGCTATGACTCACAAATGTGTAGCAATTCGCGAAAAACTCCCGTTTATTACGAGCACAGAAGAGCTGAAATCAGTAATTAGCAAGAGCGAGAGCGAGAGTGAGAGTGATAGAATTTAAAGATCTAACGAGCTGCTCAGGTTGTCAGCGGCACTAATAGTATAATCATTAAACAAATTAATTCAAAATCATTTGACAAGCAAAAAAAAGTGAAATAAAAAAACAATAAAAAAATTGGTATGTATAAAAATTAAAATCTGTCTTTCCCTATACACGTTGCGATTATTTTTGATATACTTATGTATGTATATTTGTATTTGTATTTAAATCATTCCACTACTAACTTGATGTGCTCGCATCGAATGTTAATTTGAAACTGTGAACAGCTCGAGGCGAGCCAAACTTAAAGTGAACTCGCTGAGAATAGGGCAGAGATAGAGACTGAGCTGAGCTGCGACTGAGGCTGAGACAAGGTAAAGACGACAAGCAACAAACAACGGCGAAACAGAGCAACAACAACGACAAAAGCTAAGCGAACGCAATGAGAATGAAACGCGACTTGAAAATGAAATCGAAAAGTGGGCGATGAAAATCAACAAAACAGAGCAGCAAAGCTCCGGCCGAGGTTCGATTGGAAGCTCTGTGGCTATACATCGGTTTGTACTTATGTAAGCACACACACACACACACTGACATATACACGTACGCACCGCCAAATGTATGCACATACGTACATCCATGTTTGTTTGTCTATATGTATGTAGATCTGAAGCTACTACATACATACCTATGTATATAGTTCGGAATGATATCATACAGAAATGACTGATGATAAACAACTCGACACATGTTTACGCTCATTTGAACGTGTCAAGGTATACGCACACTTCTGACCAACAATAAGATACCCTATACACATTAGTTTAAATTAAAGACTGGAATTAAACAAAATATCAATTCTTAATATTATTAAATTATTAAAAAACTTTATTTTATATATTTTTAGCCACTGCCCAATCAACTCGATCGACTCCACTTTGTCATCATCGAAAATTATATTTAAGTCATCCAATGCACATAAATTTATTTTCGGCGGAGCATTCACTGCACGCATTGTCCTCGCTTCGTTTAAAATTGGATAATCACTTCGCATCGCTTGATTTTCCTGGTGCAAAGTCCGAATAATGTTTACTCAGGCTTGACCTTGCCTTTTACAGTATTTTTTGACCAGCTAAACAGGAATTCTTTGTTATCACAAAAAGTTCCTTTTTGTCCAATATTCTTAAGCCTAACCAAAGTGACTTCACTTATACATTTAGTTTTTTAATGGTAAAGTCATGCGTGGATATAATAATACTAATGTCGTCTGTGCGTAAGCTTAATTATATGTAATATTTTTAAATTATGGTTCGCAAGTGTGTCCAAGCTTTTTGGTAAACAAAATAATGCTAAGACAAAGAAAAGATAGAAGCGATACAAATCATATTGTGATTCCATTAGCTTACTATTATCATTACCTTACTATTGCACTCATAATACAAATGTTTTTATACCCTGAGCCCATTGAAAATGGGGAATCAGACACGCAGGCGAAAGGAGGAGTGGCAGACCCCACAAGGTATATGTATTCTTGATCAAAGCGACGAGCCCTATTCGTCAATCCGCCCATCTGTCAGTTTGAACGCGTCGATCTCAGGAGATATAAGAGCTAGAGAATTGAATTTTTTAATGTCCGTATATACAGCGCGGTTATCAAGTATTTCTATTATTTTAATATCAATTAAAAACTTCATCAAAAATAAATTATATTTGAATCTTAAGCAGTCCGAGACTTCTTCATAAAAAAAAAATGTCTCCTGCATAAGCTTATTTCCATCTTTTTCAATTTTGCTCACACTAATCCTTAATAACACCGTTTCGCTCACTTTTTAATTGCCAATTTCGTTGTTTAAGGGACTTTTTTTTTTTAAATTATCTAATCAAATGAAACTGAAAACTATACAGTCTTGAATAATAATAATAGCAAAAATAAAAATTTTACAAAAATTAAGATCTTAAAGTCAAGTTAATTTAGCCAATTAATAAAATTTAAAGGGTATTTTAACCGAAGCCTTTTGAACTATTTTATTGCATTTATTTCTGATCTACAAATATTTGTTCAGATTAATCAAATTAGTCTGGGCGCTATAATTTTTTAATTTAATTTCTTACTAATATTAGATAGGTGTCGTATATAGAAAGTGAGGTGCTATAACAGGGAAACTGATACAAATCGGGAAGTACACTCATTATCTCCTACTGCATACTATACATACTACTACTGCATACACATCTATACATATTAGAGGTGTACGTGTTTTTGCACTATATGTATATAGACTAAAAGCTTCAATTCGCTAATGAAAACGGACAAATATTGTAGATATATTGTATATGCTGTGGCCCACGATATTTGTTTAAATTTTTCCACGAATTCGCAGAAAAGCACAAATCGAACAATGCTTTTGTAATAGCTACGTTAATTCGTAAAACAAATAGATTAAATTCGCTAAGCTGCGAAGTGACGAACATTAGATGCCCTTAGAAGAGATTAGGCACTCGCAAACAGACGTGAGACCGATGCAAGTTATATCTTATACGTTCATAATATCACACATATAGAAGTTTAGTAAGACCTAAACTTTAGGGCAGGATACGAAGTCAGAGAAATGAAGTGGCATTAGAGTCGGGTGTGGTGCTGGAACTAGAATACTTTCAGCAAGGGTATTAAAAAGCTGTTGTCTTATATTAATGTATATAAATAGGTATTAGTGTGCGTCGTTTATACATATTGACACGATGAAACCGTAGCTCGACCTTATCAATTTATGTCAGCCAAAGGTCGTTAAGATACTTTGCTGCCACAGTTCGTTCACATATTTAGTTTTAATTTGGCTTGGCTTTCGTTGACAACGTGACTTATCTGCGGATTGGTTCTGAGCTGTTGATCTCTCTCCGTCTAGCTGCGGCTTCTGTCGGACAGACTGACAGACAGACGGGCGGACGGACGGACGGATGGATGGAACGTTTAATGGGATTTTGAATCGTTTTTGTTTTTCTGTTCGCTTTGCTTTGATTTCGTTAGATCGATACTCTTTGCACAGCATTAACGAGAACAATGGAAATTGCTGGAATACCAAGTCATGAACACCCTTTAAGACAGATAAGTAAGAAATTACTTATTGTAAAATAAATGGGAAATATTGTTTAATTTAATACATCGTAACATCGTAACTGCACTCAAATACATGATGATTGCAAAAGAGTAGACCTCAAATACAAGAACTAATCAATTGATTTCACTATATTCGGATAAGATATTGCCACAACGATTGGGCTCTAATTGGATTCACATATGTTTTCACTTCTTTAAGTAACACTCTAACACTCGACAGATAGTCCATTCAATTGCATTTATAGGTAGGTCAAGGCCAGTGAGAGACTTTTTGAGTACGTTTTAATCCGCTTTAATCAAATTTTTCATTTTGAAAGACTATAGGAATATAATTCATTCGAAAGAGCTATTCTTTTACAGACTCTCGTTCTTTGCTAATTTTTACTAGGCAAGATTAGCACTACAGTGGGTCCCTTCAATACTCTTGAGCGGCCATCCCAAGCAATTTGCTCGTACGTTGATCGGGGCAACGCCAAATCGACTCAATATATATTCTGCCAAGGTTGAGCACATATTTGGGATGCCTGCGCACAAACAAGTAGGTGTCAGGACTTATGTGGTTAGAAACACGCATCGCTTGTTTGTTGTGTCAATTGCTCTCGGTGGCGTGCGAAGCGTCTTGCAGTGGACAGGCCATTGCTTCACGGACTCCGAATGTGTGCTTACAGCCACTTCGTTGGCTTGCATAGCAACAAGCTCATCTCGCGTCGCGGCCGCCTCCTGCTTACTCAGCTAAACAATCTGGCTAACTGTGCAAGTACAGCGCTAAACGAATTTCAACAGACTCGCACCTTGATGGGATTTGCGTCTTGGGCAAGGCAGGGATGCAGTTTGACAGTGTTGAACATGTTCAGAAGTGCGTTGAGCTCGTCTAATATGGCAAAGCTAAGCCAAGGTAGCTAACAAAGGCAAAACTCTGATCAATATTGAAATTTTACATATAGTTACTTATTTCATCAAACAAACTGAACTGAGCTGCTCTTCAAACAATGACGGAGATGACTAGATGACTTGAACTATATAAATAGATTCAGTCCTAGACAACTGATTGGATCAATCTGCAGTCATCGTAGCTGAATGAGATTAGGCTCAATACATTCAGGCAATTTGGTTATAATTGTCATAGCGCAAAAATACCTTGAACTGTGAATTCATTCAAGTTTAGCTTCAAAAGCGAAACACTAAATTTTTCGAATATAACTTTTGTTTTTAAATCGATTTTTAAGTCTGAAATCCTTCATCACTGGCGTAAATCAGTGAAAGAAAGAAAAAATTTGGCAGTGAATTAAGTATGGACTGTATTTTCTTGGAAAGGACAGGCCTGTCCATCGCATTGCCTATGGGACCCAACTGTGGACAGCTGTTTCTAAGCACAGCTTTGGTATACCTAGATGGATGAAGCATATTATCACATATGTGCCTAAGATATATGTATCTACGTATCGCTGTTCTGTTCAAATCCCAGTCAAGTCTATTCCACCCAAAGGTTTTGTTCGCTACCAAACTTGAAAAGAAATGACTATAGTCATCGAGCTAGACCTATTTAAATTAGTCGATTAAAGCCATCTGACTGATCTCAATATTTTGACTTGCATTCATCACAAATATAAACACCTCCACTTTAAGCTCTAATATTAATATCAAGAGTCTGAAGCAAAGCATTCTGTATAGCTAACTATATTTAATATGTATAATATGTTTGCAGCTCTTCCTGTCCGCAGCATATCTATGGCCTGTAACGTATTTACATGTATTCCGATATGGCATGCACCCCTCACCCCTCCCTTGGCCCACTGTCCGCCTGTCTGTCTGCTAAAACGAGAAATTTCAAAGCTATTCGGAGCGAAGCAGATGCACAATGCACAAGCAAAACAGCTTGGGGATTGATTAGATTTCAGAGCAATGGAATGATAGACGTCTTGTGTCCATGCAAACAAACATATTGCAGGCAAGAGCTCTTTAAGGGCTCAAGGCTCGGATGAGCCATGGGAGTGCAGCTCAACCTGCGAGTAAGCGGATCATAGAGCAACGAGAAGAACATACTTAAGTTTCATTCTCGATTTGACTTTAATCTCTAGTCCAGGCTTAGATCGATAAACTTGATCCAAGACTCCATAGTGATGTGTCGTGGCGAAAGGCGCATGACTTGGCCAGCAAACCCAAACGCGTCAGTTGCGGCGTTGATGGAGCAGCGATGGACCCCCTGACTGGGCTGGCTGGCAGCCCAGACAGATTTTTATTAGTAAAATAAATGATGTTGGTCGTGCTTGGTCATGTGGCTGGCAAGTGGAATGGAAAGCAAGAAACTAGAAAAACTTTGTGCTTAGATTGCTTAGAAGTTGGATGATAATGCCACGCATAGATAAGCACCGATGTCAAAAGTTTTGATTGAAATTAATAATTTTCAATTGCTTTCTCTCTGTGTTTGTCTGCTCCACTCTAAGCTGCGGCCCGCTCTCCGAAAAGTTGTCAATTTGTGCCAGCTGCTCCCCCACAGCTCGGATCCAGCCCAGCCCGGCCTGCCAGACGACTCCAGATCTAGTGTTCCCCCTGACTGACTCACGCCATCCAGCTAAAATCTAAATATGCTGGCAAGCCTGAATAGCTGACGATTTGCTCTAGTTGTTGTTGTTGTTGTTGTTGCTGTTGCTAGCGCAAGTTTTTGCTGCTACTCCTGGCCAAAGCACAAGCCTCCGCCTGATATTGAGTCAGCAGATTGCATGGCGACCTTGTCCGCCTTTGACCTCATGCTGCTGCTCCTGCTGCTGTTGTTATTATTGTAGTAGTTGTTGTTGCTGTTGTTCATCATGACATAGTTGCGGGTCCCAGCAGCCGTCAGACAAGAAATGCGGAAGTATGCCCGGCTTTGGTTTGTTTCCTGTTGCTGTCTACGTACCGAACCGAACTGAACCCGAACTGAGCTGAACTGAACTGAGCTGAACTGAACTGAACTGAATTGAACTGAACTGAGCAGAGCAGAACAGAGCCCAACTTCGGTTCGGTATTAACGCTTTGTCTATCACCATCTTCATCTCTATCAGCATCGCCATGCCGCTGCCAACTCAACTGGCGTTCTGGCTTAGAGTCGAGGGCACAAAAATTTCCAATCAAAACCAGATAGCGTGAAACCAGAAATTCACAACAACTCTTTGCTGCAGTCGTCCGATGTTCTATTCGCTCTGCATCTGCATCTGCCTCTGCCTCTGCCGCTGCCGCTGCTGCTGCTGCTGCCATTTTGCTTGCTTTTCGCAACCCTTGCGTGCGGGCGGTGCCCCCACCCCCCTTGCGAGTTTTCAGCTTCAACTCCCACTACTTAACGTGCGCAGCCCATCAGCCGGCCGCATCCCGCTGCAACTTGAAAAGTTTTTTAATGCCGTACAACGAGTGCCGCTCGCCCGAATCTCGCCACTCCAAAAAATGCCGCACTGCACAAACTTCGGTACCCACTCTCAGGTGGGTCTCGATTGCGACTAGTGCATTTACGGCTCGAATGCCAATTATAATGCAATCAAGAGGTATAGAAAGACCGGTCTATCTCTATCTTAGAGCTTAAAACTGCGCGCACCAGCACCAGCTTGCCTTGTTCAATAAATAGTGCTTGCCAGGCAGCTCTTTCTTTTTCTATACTCCAAAAATATATACTCCAGAAAGTTTACTATTTTCATGGGTATACCTAGTAGGCTAGCCTCTGCTTATATCTTTCATAAACGGATTATCTAAGGGATTGTCAAGCCGCAGAATCAGATTGAGCTGGGAGAAAATGAATCGTTTAACTCATGAAACAAAAGAAAACAAATTGAACAAATTCTATTAAAGTTAATCGGAAACGCCAATTGTCCAATCTGGATTTCTGCTTATGAACAAAGAACAATTTAACCTTTTTTTATAAAATAGTATGAAAATCAATATGAAAATCAAAAGAAAAAACTGATAAATACACCTAAAGCCAAGTTCTGGATGGTACAAACATATATTTCTTTTCTTAAGCTTTAAATTCTGAGTTTATGATACATTTTTCAATCGACCATAAAAAATAACGTTGTGATCCCTCTTATAGGGAATGTAGGGCTTTTGAGTCGTGATGGAATCCATGCAATTCGCTTTTCTCTTAGAACTTCCTTTTCTAGGTCGAGTGGTACCTAGTCAATGTATAGAAATTATGAAAATGTTCTCTCAAATTTTATTTCCTGCTACGAATTAATATCAGTTACACTAACTATATCAGATCACCCTTTGGGTTCGATTTCTTTACTTTACATGAGTTTATTTAAATTGCTCTCAAGCTCAATGACGACTTCACTTCAAATCAAATATAACACTGGCTTAGAGAACTCTTAAGTATGATTATAAAAGGTGGCTGAGATATTGAAGAGGCTCAGAAAGACGAAAAATGACAACTCTCACTGTGAAACCCCAAAAAAGCAAGAGTGTGCTACAATTGAGGTTGAGAAAGGAACCGAATGGGGCATCCACGTAGAAACAGAAGAAAGCCGAACAAGAAGTTGGCATACAGAAGAGATAAGACACAAAATCGCTATGATTTTCTGTCATCTGAGACTGATAAAGTTATACGAAGAATACTGATATGAATACTGTCCCATCCCTGACGTACATAAATATATAGCTGAATCGAATTAGTTCAAAGTTCAACATCTGTAGACATAATTTTATGTATTATATCTGCTTTCTGTGAACTGCTCGCTCAATAAACCTTTCCGGCTCCACATCATGCCGTTCTATGAGCGAAGAACAGGAAGTCACTGGAAGCCAAATGTATAAGAAAAAGATGTTGGCCTAGACTACAATTGATAAGGAAACTACTCAGTGTGTGAGCATTTATTTTAGATTTAGAGAGCTGGTTGAGAAGCTAATCGGAATTGGAAGGGACTGCAAAGCCATCGATAGTGACTCTACTCGATCGATCGAGTATCATATATAATATATATGTATCTATGATATAAAGACAGTATCAATGGACGTTTCTTTGTGCGATTTATACATACATATATATGAAATGAAATATTGATCTTTCGGTCTATGAGTTTATCGCATAAAACATACATATGTCTATGGTTAGTATGGCTAGTGATACTATCTATATTATACATATGCATCTCATTATATATGAATTTTTTCATACCTATAAATCATATTTAAGTACATATATTCTATCAAGCTCTACACTAAGTGATAATTTGATGAGAGTCGTGTATATTTGAATTTCTTCAGTTAAACACAGTCTAGTCCCGAATTTCCAATTACCAAGTTTTATCGATCGAATTTGTTTTTCGATCTATCGCTATTTTCTATGGCTAGTCATCAACTTCCTCTGCTCTGCTCGTTGCTCTGCCAGCCTGTCACATGCATCAGCTGGACTTACAGGGTATATTCGGTGCATATGGCAATCGATTTATTGTTCTTGCTGCTCACTTTGTGTAACTGTTTTGTTTTGCCTGCTGCATATTGGCATACGCAGTTCGATTCCCATTTCCATTGTGTGTGTTTGCCAGTGAAATTTGCAGCTGCCCCCAGCACACGCACAACAAACACACACGAGCCGAGATGGAAGGGAGCTGCCGTTGCGGTTGCACGCAAATTTGCTGCTAGTTACCAACTGACCGAGTTGGCCGAGTTGGCCGAGCTGGCCGAGCTGGCCAAATGGCCAAATGGCGGCCAGTTTGCATTGCCATCGCAATTTGCCGCATTGCCATTCCGATTGCATTCCGTTTCGGCAGCCATCGGTTGCAGTTGCACGCGCTGCACAAAGGGGCAGCTGCAGCCAAAACAAACGTGCAACGTGCTGCGGAAGTTCATGAATCCACAACAATGACTTTTAATGTCGGAAGCCGACGCTAACGCCTTTTGCTGCC
This sequence comes from Drosophila navojoa, assembly GCF_001654015.2. Next base: position 4,790 of record NW_022046423.1, on the reverse strand, counting down.
TTCAAAGACCTTCGAATGCATTTGGCAAATTTACTTACATCGCTCTGCTTGGCATTAGTTCCGAATGAATTTGGACTTCTGTTGGCTAATTGCCTAATTAATTTCGCTGCCGCCGAGGGAACTTGGCCGAAAATGTCTTTAAAATTGATTCGCAATAGAATCGATTGCGCTCAACTAGCTACTTATGGCATTCAGTCGAGTCAAGTCGAGTCGAGTCGCAGCAGTTGAGGCAATGACCAATGCATTGGGCACGGCTCCCAAATCCCGCCAGATGTTGGGCTGCCTTCCCAGCCCACCTCCTCCCCTGCTCCTCGCCTCATGCTCTCCCCATGGCAAATGTGGCATTACATTTGCTTTAAATTGCACTTAGCCGCTGACGAAGCACGAGCACGAGTTGCGAAAGCGAAGCATCGTCAAAACGAGGTCTGACTTGGAGCTGCAGCTGGAGCTGATGCTGATGCTGATGCCGACAACTGAAGGAGCTGGGCAGAGCGAGCAGCTGAGTGGAATCGAAGCAACTATGGAGTGGTCCAAGTCACAGGCATCATTACTCTTGGCAGGCAGTCGAGCGCATGAGTTGACAACTCTGTGTGTATTGGCTGTAATTTTGGAGAAAGACAATATTGCACATGTCATTGGCTGAGGTGAAGACTCTGAGTGGGTGAGTGGGCGCATGGATGGGCAGGAGCTATGGAGCTACGGTTAGACGAGATGGCTGAGTTAGTTGTTGGCAGCGTTGCCTGTTGGCTATGACTTATTCATGTCAGCCGCTGACAAACGGCTCGAGTCGTAGCTCTGGCTCTGCCAACTCCAAAGTTGAGACGGCAAAGCTAAAAATCTCAATCAGCCAGCTGCACTAAGATTCACTTTGGCAATGCCATTTGCCATTTGCCATTTGGCGTTGGCACTGCCACTGGCGTTGGCGTTGGCATACTAATGAACTGTCACACTCACGCACAGAGTGAGCGAAAGAGAGGGAGATAAAGCGAGGTAGCTCGAGAGAGTGAGAGAGGGAGGTGGATAGAGTCAGGTGTATTTTGTCAGGCTGCTGGACGTCTGAAGTGGCCATATATCTTTTGCAGTAGTGCGCTTAAATTACACTAAATCACAGCCAAACAAATTGAATTTTAAGTTTACAGCCCACAGGCAAAGCCGCATTGCAGCCGCACGGATGAAAATCACTTGAAAAAGCCACAGTAGAGCGCTGCCAAATTGACGAGGCAGCATTCAGTCCAGGCTGCCCCACACCCCACGCCACACACCCCACCCCACCACGCAGCCGCCCACTGTCGCCCGCTCAGGTGTCTTTCATCTTCATCTTATTGTACTTGTGGCCGTACTTTGAGGCCGGTGGCACCCGCACAGACATTAGGCTGACAAACAATGCAGCTGCAGCGGCCAAACTGCTTCTCTCTCTCTCTCTCTCTCTCTCTCTCTCTCTCTCTCTGGCTTTCTGCCTCTGTCTACCTGTGCACCATCTCGGACAGCTGAAAGTCAGGACGGCCAACACTTGAAATTGCACTTAGAGGGCATTGCATCTATACAAAAAGCAGCTACAATCGGACCAGATGGCCAACGGATGTGACTCGAGTAGAATATGCGATTGTAACTGCATTCGAGTGGATTCATTATCTTTATTTCATAAATAGAACCGCCTCTTGAAGGCCTGAAGACACAAGATGCAAATCAACGATGAAAAATCTGTGAAGCGAGAGAGACAGAGAGAGAAACTGATGAATAAACTAATACATGAAGATTATGGAATACATTAATTCATTGGAATCTTGTACATTATTTATAATATAATTTTAATTTTTTTTTTATTTTTTATAAATTTTATTTTACATAGGAAATGAATAGATATACAAAATTATTTAGTATTTCCACATTACATTTTACATTGCAAATTAACAGAACTTTTTTTATTGACTTTATTTTACATAAGAAATAAATTTATGGACAGCCGTATTAAAGCTGGATTTAAGATGTAGGAAACTGCTTTAGTATATAAGTTAAATATATATTTTTTTATTTATTTTTAGTTTGACATAAATAGATCCATTCGCTGTAGAGAAAGCATTTCCTGTCGCTGCTGTGTTGCTTACGTTAAGTAATCTTGACTAATAATAATCATGTCAATAATTAATATTAATATATTTTATATATCACATCTTTCCTTATGTAGCCTTTTGCCATAGACGCCTTAGCGAAGTTTTCTGCCGTTTCTCATGCTGTTCGACCCACTGGTACACTGGCTCCCAGCCCATGCTCGGCTCCTGCACGAACCCCCCGCCCAGCCCCGGCTCGGGGGCGTTGACTAACGAACACTATCAGCGAAATCTTGAAATTTCACTTGGCAAGCGTTCAACACGGGCCCAGCCGCAGCGTCTCACACCTGGGATCGTGGCGCCAGTTGACGCGCTAGCTCTAGCCCCGGCAGTCGACAGTCCGTAGTCCGGGCGGCAGAGGCAGCCCAAACTGGCGTCGACACCGTTTAGCTACCTGTCTGGGTCGACAATCTGATCTGCCGAGGGGTGAGAGGCTGGGCGGGCTGAGGTGGGGATGGGCAGCGACGAGGTTTTGCAAACTGCTTTGCATTCCAAGCTGTTGAAGTGTTCGGCTGCTACGTCCTTGCAATGTTTTTCTGCCTTGCCCTCGCTGTCTTCTAGTAGTTGCGCTGCTGCTGCTCCGCTTCGTTTTATTGTTCAGCTTCTCGTTCTTTTTCTTTTTTCACTTTTTGCGTTTTTTCTGCACAATTTTTATTTCATTTTGGTTGGTTTTTTAACTGCTCGCCGCAGATGCCATCAATATTTATCTTCCTCTTTGCCGCAGGCTTCGTTCGCTTTTGTCCTTTCGCCAGCAACAATATTTTTCTTGAGATTTCATATCATTTATCAGGCTTGACGACCAATTTGTCATTCTGAATCTGTCAATTTCTGCTTTATTAATCTTATACGGGACACGCCTCCCACACCACTTCGCCTCCCACACCTCACCGTCCTACCGTCCTACCGCCTACCGCCTTCCCTAGCTCACCTATTTACCTCAGGCGAGAGTCTTAAACTCTGCCAGAGATTTTCACTTACACAGATTTGATGAACCCGCCGCATGACAGGCTAACCACATAACGCCTTCAGCGTGGCCGATGCCGTCGACCATGCTCTAGAGGGGGCCTTCATCAGGGGGCGTTGTCAGGTGGGCGTGGCCGTCAGTCATTTGACTTGCTGTTGACAGTTGTGTGGGCGTATGTGAGCTTGATGAGTGTTTGTGTGCGGTCGTATGTATGTATGTATGTAAGTTCGTCTGTCTACATATGTGTGTGTGTGTGTGTGTGTGTGTTTGAGTCACCTGTTAGTAACCTTTGCCAAACGAACGATGTGAATTTATTGGCTGCTTCTGTAAATGAACGAAGAATTAAGCACATCAGCTTTTAAGCAAGTTTACCAACTTGGAAACTCAAATAGAATTATGTAAGATTGATTAGGCTCAAGCTCGTGGGAGGCTAGAAAAATAGGCTATACTCTACTTCTGTACTCCAGAAATGTTTAACGTAACTGAGATTTGAACATCCCTCTGCAAAAGGCAGCAGCTGTCCTGCTGTGCCGACCAGAAATTCTACAAACTCTCTAGCAATGAGAGAAGTTTTAAAAACTAGGCTTAGTAGCAGCAAATGTGCCAGTATATTTGCCTATACCACGAGCATACTGTCATGTAGAGGCTTTACTACGCTGAGCTCGATTACTCCGCATAAGAGAATGTGAGACGGAATTTGTAGGGTGAAAAGGGCATCAACTCCAAAGGTGAGCGATTTTATGTTATAATATGCGAAAAATAAACAATCAAGAACGTTGCAGTCGGGCTTTACCGCCTCCGGAATACTCATTCACACCCCATCAGCAATTTAGTAACTAAGTTTTTCTTTAATACTGTAGGAAATTCAGTTTTTCTCGATTTGCCACGCCCCTACTGGGCGTAGACACTTCCTTTCTGGCCAGCTCATAGAACAAACTAACCGTAACCTAGCTGCAAAATGTTGATGCCTATGCTCCAAAAATGAAAAAATTACAATTTATTTTTCGATATGCCAAAATATATGTCCAAAAAGAGGCTTAATAATATTATTCGGGAAATCGATAAAGGAGGTCACTAGTAACTAAAGTACCCAAATTTGAAGCTTCTAGCTCTTAAGCTGTAGGAGATATAAACTTTTGCGGTTTCCCACGCCCCCTGTGGGCGGACATATATCCACCAAAACATTTTAGTCTTGGGAGGTCAGCCCGAGTGTAGATACCAAACTTGACGTATCTAGCATCAATAGTGTCCACAAAATAGCACAATTTGAAAAAATCACTATATCTTCAAGTCCGATTTGCCACGCCCCTAAAAGACGATCTTTATTGAATCATAACATTAGCTCAAGTGCAAAGTTTTAACGTTCTAGCTTAATAACTCTAGGAGATACAGTTTTATCCGATTTGTGTAGATGTATCCGCCATAGCTCTTCAACTAATATGATTTCTGGCATATCGGAAAGTGCATTCCAGTTTGCAACGTGGGCAAATCTGAGATACACAAAAGTATGTGTTACAAATTTCAAGTCTCTAGCTTCAAAAGCGACAGAATGACGGACATTGCACAAAACCAATATACACTTTAGTGAAATGAATATATTGGTTTTGTGCAAAAAAAAAAAAAAACGTTACAGTCGGGCATTACGGATCACGAACAGTGTTGTCAGTTTAGCTATTTAATAGCATTTCTAGCTACTTTTAAATAGTAAATGCTATGAA
>NW_022046422.1:30000-33884 GCF_001654015.2 Drosophila navojoa | reverse complement strand
CTCTCTCTCTCTCTCTCTCTCTCTCTCGCTCTCTCTCTCTCTCTCTCTCTCTCTCGCTCATTATAACACCCATACGAATACCTAGATGCGCTTTAAACATCTTGAATTGCATGAAATTTTCCAATTTTCCCTGGGTCAATTGATTTGCTTTGCGAAACATCTTGTCATTGATTTTTCTCATTTCCCTGTGACACTTTCAACACTTTTCCCCGCAGTTGCGTCTGCTAATTAAGCAATTTACTGTTGACACATGCCTTGTTGTTACAATGTTGTTGTTGTTGTTGGGGTGGTGCCAATCAGCTAAGCTCATTATAGGTCTACCCCCAACTACAGGCCCAGCCTCACTCTCTCTCCCTCTCCCTCTCGTCCTGCGCCTGAAACTTTTCAATTGTCATAATTATTCAAAATGCCAACAAGATTCTCGCCAAATGTTCGCTAATTGTGCGTGCGATGGTAGGTGGGCGCGTACTGTTTCGCCAGAGGCGTGGCCGACTGCGTTTAACCTATTGACTTGATACAATACTTTCTGCCCGACAGCTGTTCGACCCGCCAAGACGACGGCGCGTCGCGCCAGCTACCGAAATAGACCAAAAAATGTGGCCGAGTGAAGTGCGTCTGCCATTGATTAATGGGCCTGCTCGGGCAAAGGCAGCAGTTCGTCACATTGCTGTTGTTGTTGTTGTTGTTGTCGCTGTCGATGTCGATGTCATGCCAGGAATTTTTTGTTTGTCGCTTCGCTTTGTGGCAGTGAAGGAGCTGAGACAAAAGCCAAGCGGTTACTTTTGCAGATTTTCTCTGCCTTGCTGGCTGGCGGATTATTCCAATTTAAGCATACCCTGTACATTTTTGAATGGCATTAAGGGGTGGCTTGCGTTGCTTACTTAGATAGACTTGAGTGAGGGGGATATTGAGTTGAGTATTGGGCAATAGAGAGGTAGCTAAAGTGGTTGCTAGCGGTTGATTCCAACTTACGTATACCCTGTAAATTTTTGAATGTCATCAAGCAGTGGCTTGTGTTAGTTAGCTAGCTGTAATATATACTGAAGTGATTAGGATATTGAAATGGAAATTGGTCTATTGGAAGGTAGCCAAAGTAGATGCTTGCGTATTACACATACCCTGTATATTCTTCAATGGTGCTATGATATGAACTTGAGCGAAACTTGGGAATATTGTGAGGTAGGCAATCAGATGGACTGTCGCTTATTCAAAAATTTACTTTACGCATACCCTGTAAATATGTATATAGTATTACAGGGTAGTTCAGTTATGTATTGTAAAGGGTAGTACAGGCCATAGCTATGTAGCTACGATATGATCTTCACAAAAACCTAGAAATATTGAGTAGAGGTACGTAGACAATGAGCTTGGCTGCCCATTATTCGAATATGCCAAAACATACCCTGTAAAATGACACCCTGGATACCCTAGAATATGCTTAGAGATATGCCAAGCCTTGATGAATATATTTATTGTATACACCTCAGATTCCTGTGCATCATATTTAGCTAGCCCTATAAGCCATATTTAGCTTTAAAGAAGCTAACACGATCGCAAGAAGCTGTCTGAGTCCTTAGAAACTATTTTGGATGAGTTTCAAATGCCATTCCCATCTTCCGCCTGCTTGCTAGCTTTTTCCAGAGTATCTGGCAGTCGTGCATTCTGTGTCCATTGCCCCACAGCGTGCAACAAAGAGAACGTTGAAGAATCTGCGGATTGCCAGCCAAAGGTAGCTGCCAATTTATTTTGCATTTTACCTCACACTCTAGCCTTCTCCTCTCTCTGCATGTGTGTGCGTGCGTGTGTGTGTGTGTGTCTGTGCCGTTACATTTTGTCGCTGCATAAATCGCATTGATACGTTTAAAAGTTGTGCTTTGTTCAGTGGCCCCGGGCCACGTTTTATGGCCACAGGCAGCTGGGGCTAGCTGGCGTCGGGACTCCATCGAGAGCCAGCAGCACGTGATGTGCCCCAAAAAATACAACAAAAAATAAAAAAATAGTAGCAAAAATGCGCCAGCTGGGGCGTGGCACACATGCAGCCAAGACGTGCCCGCAGCTAACAGCAAATACCAACTGGCAACTGGCAAGAGGCAAGTGGCAAGTGGCAAGTGGCAAGTGGCAAGTAGCCGCATCAAGCGCCTGCTCAGCCCTAATGACACATTGAAGTTTTTGGCCAAAATGCATGTGAAGGCTAAAGCATATCGCAGGGCTTAAACACACATATATATACATATATATGTATATACATATATGTATGTGTGTAGTTATGTACATAAGTCACATGCCACACATGGCTTGTATAAGTTGTAAGTGTGACCAGGTAGAGGAAGGAAGCTGCCGTCTTAAGCTCCGCCAAAAGAAAGATTCACATAATATGCGAAGCGGCTTTAGGGGCTGGGAGAGAGAGAGAGAGAAAGAGAGAGAGAGAGCGAGAAGGCAAGAAGAGGGGAAAATGAGAAGTACATTTATAAAAGAAAGAGGAAGGGAGATGGAAGGAGAGGGAGTGAGAGAGAGAGAGAGAGAGAGAGAGAGGGAGAGAAAATGGAAGTGACAGAAAGAAGCGAAGACAAGAAATTGGCAGAGCAATAATAAAGGCCTAAAGAAGCGAGAATGAGAAGTACATTTATAAAAGAAGGCTAGAGAAAGGGGGAGAGAGAAGGAGTGAGAGAGAGAAGGAGTGAGAGAGAGAAGGAGTGAGAGAGAGAGTGGAGTGACAGAAAGAAGCAAAGACATGAGGTTGACAGAGCAATAATCAAAGTAATATAAAAAGTAAGTATTAAGACAAATTAAAGAAGAAGAAAGAAGCTCAAACATACGAAGAAAAGACATATTGCAAGAGAGAAGCATCAAAGAAGCAGAAACTAAATGAAAAGATATGCAAAACCTTAAAAAAAAAAAACGAGAAAAAATCGCAAGAGAGAAGCAAGCAAAGAGCAAGAGAGAAGCAATTGAGAAGCTTATAAAGTAAACGAAAACAGGATAAGTATTATTAAAAAGAGGCAAGCAAGAAGTAAGCGAAAATGAAAGCAAAGAAAGGCAGTAGGGAAGCAAGAAGCTGATGATGTGAAATAGAAGCATGAAGAAGCAAGCAAGAAGTAAGCAAAAATGAAATGAGAGAAGCGCCTTAAATGAATAAAAGACAAAAAAGGAGGAAGAAGGCGAAAATAAAGAGAAATAGGCTCAAGAGAAAGGCGAAAGGAATAAAGCCAAGAAATAGGATAAACAAGGAGAACAGCAAATGCAACGAAAGGGGAGCTAGAGAGAAGCCTGACAAATGCTATCGATAAGGTAATACAGAATATAACTATGTTTATTGAGCCCGAGAAGAGAGAAACATTTTGTCGAATGAAATGAGAAGCAGTAAAAAGCAAAGAAGCGAGCTTAAATGATAGTTAATGTATATACATATACATACATATACATATATACATATATACGTATATATTTGAACACCCAAACACCTCATCACTGTGATAATAGCCCAAAATTTGCATTGACAATTATCATTTGCGTCGACTATTTCCGCACATTATTATTAAAGTAATATTGTTTTAATGGCGCTTTTCGTTTTGTCTGCCCAAAGTTTTTTGCCTTTCATTTTTTTTTATTTTTATTTTTTTTTCGAGATCCGCATCAAATGTTTGCCCACCCAAAAATAAAAAGTTCACAAACTACATTAGCACTCTCAAGCTCTCCCTCTCTCTCTCTCTCTTTAAGCAGTTGTGCTTTCTTGCTCCCTCTCTCTCTCTCTCTCTCTATCCTTCTCTCTATCACACTTTATCTAACTTGCTTGCTTTTCCGCTCAATTCGCATTACGATTGACTGCCAAAATCGCATAATTCAACTTGTTTAGCTTAGCTCTCTCTCTCTCTCTCTCTCTCTCT
>NW_022046422.1:0-27500 GCF_001654015.2 Drosophila navojoa | reverse complement strand
AAATGATTGTTGCCAACTTAATTGTCGCAATTAAGTTACGGCCAGGACGCAAGAGGAGTGACAGAGAAAGGCAAAGAGAGAGAGAGAGACAGAGAGAGAGAGTGTGATTGAGTGCGAGAGTGAGAGGCCGCGACACGAGCCTCGTTTTGGCTGGTACTTGACGGCCAGGCCCATTGTTTGGCACTTGACGTCTTGCGTTTGTTCTATAAATGTTTTAAACATTTTAATTAGTTTTAATAAACGCTTCGTCGTCAAAAAAAATAATAAAAAATAATAATAATAATGATAAAAAAATAAAGCATTTGAAGTGGAGTCTCTCTCGCCCCCACACACACACACACACACACTGGCATAATGGACATCAAGTGTTCATAGTCCAGTCTGCCTCTGCCTCTGCCTCTACCTCCGCCCCTACCTCTCTCTCACTCTCATTGTCTCTGTCTCTGTCGCTGTGCTGCCCGCTTGACAATGAATTCGTGAAAAGGTCGTGCTCGCTTTTGTGAGAGAGTTGCCAGCTGCTCCTGCTGTTTCACCGTCTCCTGCTGCCTGCTGCTATATATGCTTACCGCAGGCCACTGGCGTACCAACACCCTCCAGCATATCGGTGCCTAAGTAGCGTCCCCGGCCATTTAGCCGCATAATACACACACACACACACACACACAGATACACTCTCACACACAGATAGAGACAGTTGTGCGGCCAACCGGGCGTATGCGTAATGTTTAGTTGGCGGCTATGGCTGGCTGTGGCTGGCTACGTGGTCGCTGCGGTCGCTGAAAGTTTCCGTTAGAACTTGGCGGTTCAGTAACAAAGCCGCCTCACCAGCCCTACCCCTAGCCCTATCCCCATCCCTGCCGCTACCCCTACTCCAACAGCCAGCTCGTCGAGCCGAGCGAACCCTTGGCCCTTTCTTGTTGCTTGCGTAGTCCTTGGGCCCGGCTGCTTGTCGCGTGTCGCCAGTGCATTGTTTTTATGTACTCTGGTCACATGTGCGGCCATTGAGCCAATACGCGGGCGGGCGTAGCGTGCCACTGATTGTGTCTTGTGGCAAAGTGGCAGCTGCCACAATGTTGGGGTTACGGCTTTAAAAACCAGCTAACTTCAAATAAACATATTTGAGATATACACACACACACACACACACACACATACACAGACATATGCATACTTACACATGTGTGTGTGTGTGTGTGTGTGTGCTCATACGATTGCCTTTTCAGCAATTCAAATATTTTTGGTCGCATATCACATCAGTCACTCGCTTAGGCTCGAAGCTTTGCTTCACTGTACAATTGATATGAGAGCTAAGGGATATACATGTATGAGCGGAACTTTAGTTTTATTGCACTTGTCGGACGTTGGGCATGAAATCAGTGTTGCACAACTATTTGATAGCTAGTGGGGAAGCAAGGCTAAGTAGGCCAAGTACGAGTATGGGAGGTATACTAAATGATTAACTTTTAAGGCATACGCAGCCATTGTGCTATGTCAGACCTCATTGGATATATGCTAGATGAGTCAAGTTGAGTCAATCTAGCCATATCTGGTTATCCGATATAGTCGATATGACTAGAGATATAATAATACATATAATCGAAATATTTAATCGATACATATTATTGGCATATAATATATAGAGATTTACATACATAAGTACTCGATATATACCCCACATATAGATGTATGTATATCTTCAATAATATTTTTACAATATCTACTCCATTACTCCATTATATTCTAGAATATAATTCTAGAATATATTGATATATAATCTACATATGTAGATAGTTGTATGAATTCGATAGATAAATTTTCACTCGATTGATTAACGATATATGCTAGTTTCCTTAACAAAGTACTCTAGAATATAATCGATTAATTAATTAATTTATCATTATAAACATTTCAATCGATATCTATATATAATTATCTCTATTGAACCTTAGTATATATTCAATATGAAATCAATATTAGGAATTGGTATATTATAGATGTAATCTATAAATACTAAAACAAGTATACCTATAGAAACGATAAGTAATCGATATATTTACTTTACTAATATTGATATATAGTCAATGTATATAATATATATATAGATATACATAATTTATGTAAATTTTATATGTATGATTTACATATATAATGTATATGTATGTATATATACATATACTCTATATAAAATGGATATAAATAATCGATATATGGCTTTCACTGCTCGCATCATAGATTATTTAGTGGATTCTATTATCAAGTTCTCTGCATCTCTCTGTCTCTTTCACTCACTAACTCTCCTACACTCTCCTTTTCATTTTCTCACCTTTCCCAGTCTCTCCTTTCCTGTCTCTCTCTCCCTCTCCCTCTCCCTCTCTCCCTCTCTCCCTCTCTTTCTCTCTGTCTTTCTCCACTGACAACTTTCAACTTGGCTGTAATAAATAATTAAATAGAACATTTGAAACTTATTTCAATACCAAAGCAATCATATTTCTTATTGAATGTCTCTTATTGATTTTTAATTTATAAATATATATACATGTATATACACATATATACTCTCTATATATTTTTAATATTGCTTGAGAATCTTCCTCTTGCGCTGCTTGCCAAATGCTATTAACTGCACTCGAAGCAAGCTCCACTGCGGCTCCGCTTGGCTTCCACCTCCTTTGGGTTTTTGCTTGGTTTGGCATTTAATGTGCTGTTTGATAAAAAGTTTTCCGGCTGCAAAGGCGACTCGCATAATATTTCAATAATTTATTGATTAGTTATCTTTGGCGCGCGCCTTCAATCAATTTAAATGCATTTTGTCCTTGCGCATGAGTGGACGCCGCTCGACAGCAAGGACAACAACAGCTAGGACGACGACGACGACGACGGCGACGGCGACGTTATTGGAAATGCAGTAAATAATAAAGTGCAGAGGCATGTACTCGTCTATATACACACATACACACATACATATATTGATATATACTACTCTAGCACACACACATACATATATATCGCATAGCATATCGGTTGGATGTAGCCTGGGCATAGAGGCAACTCCTAGGTGGGGTCGAAGCCGTTCCGGCTGCCGATACATGCGGCTCCATGCGAGCTTATGCAAATGTCGCGTCGCGATATGCAAAAAGAGAAGCAGAGAAAGCGCACAAAACAAAAAAAAAACGTGAAGAATGAAAGCAAAACGGGAAAAAGCAACAGCAAAGATAAAAGAAAATGGTTGCACTTGAAAAGCGGCCAAATCGATGGAAGCTCCCGCGGCTGCCATACCCTTCGATGGCGACAAAGGGATAACGGATAATGCGGCAAGAGCAAGCGGCAAGCAGGCAGAGACAAGCGCCAGAGACACGCGCCAGAGCCAAGGGCTGCCCAGAAGCGGATCGATTTATGGCTACTAGGGAAATCTCTGTGCATAGCCCAGCTATGCAGCGATGCAGCTGTGGAGGGCTTGTGAACTATGATCCGGGACTAAGCGCTGTTAGTTGTGGGATTGGATTATATGTTTATTGATGGCAGACTATCGATAGTGTCATCGCATGTAAATCTATCGAGCATTGCATTTGTAAAATGCAAATGGAATGCAAATTCAGTTGATGTTAATGCATAATTTAACTAAGAGTTGACAAATTCTAGGATTTATCATGCTATCGATGGCACTGTCGATAGTTTCAGCTAATCGCAGTCTCTGCGTATACTTGATATGCTGGAGAATTTTACCGACTGACCGTAAATAGAGACAATTATCAATACTATACTATACTAGCCTGAAATATTTCATATACATATGTATAGAGATCAGAATAGAATCTACATACATATACAGAATATATGCATAAATAGAACGATTGATGGAGTGATAGAACGATTTATTATAAATCAGTCAATCAATCGTTCTATCAATCCATCAATCGTTCCATTTATGCATTTATTCTATATATGTATGGATTATTTTCTCATATATATGGATTGTTATCTGAAGGACTTCTATAAAAGAAAGGATGATTGATAGAATGGGAGAACATTATATGAAAACATTATAATATATCAAACTTTTATAATATCAACTTATATATAACATAATATTATAGATTGTTTATATCAAAGACTAGATTATAGATCCGTCAATCAATCGTTATATCAATCTATCAATTTATGCATATATTCTTTATATGCATGGATTATCTTCTCAGATATAAAGATTATCATCTGAAGGCCTTCTATCTCAAAGCAACAGATTCTTAGAATGGGAGAACATTATATGAAAACTTTATAATATCAACTTATATGTATATTACATAATATCATAGATTGTATATAACAAAGACTTGAAATATTGTATAAAATATGATGTAATATTCGAATGCAAGCCAATATGTTGCTATAATGAGCAGTTACATAGAAGAATTGATAGAACGAATAAATAGAAACCTTAGAAATTTAGCTTATATATCTATTTTTCGAATATTATAGATTGTATGTATGATAGGATTGAAGATATACTGGAAACAAGTTTTTATTTTGCTAATTGCATTCATTTAAAGGCAGTTTCATGGCTCTTAAATAATAGCATATACTTATATACACATATATATGTACGTATAAGTTTTTATATATATCACTATATATCTAAGACTCAGATTACCATTGGACTTAACTGAAATTTCGATATTTTCATTTATTCGTCCAAAAACTCTTAAATTATCGATAGAGCAACAATAACAATAACAATGCGAACCCAGCAAATCGCACGACAAACAATAAACAACGGTGAAAAAAATAGAAGAAGAAGAAGAGGAAGCAGAAGAAGTAAAAGTTTAGCACCATTTAGTGCACATTGTATGCATTTGTTATTATTATTGTTGCTGTTAGCTGTTGTTGTTGTTGTTGTTGTTGTTGTTGTCATTATTATTGTTATGCAGTATTCAGTTTTGTTCGTTATTTTTTTTTGTAGCTGTGTTTTGTTTTATTGTTGTTGCTGCTAAATTGACTTAACTGCAATAACAACCACAACAGCAGCAACAACAACAACAACAACTATAACAACTGCAACAGCAATAACAACCACAACAACATTGCATGCATTAGAAATGCTTTCCGTTGCACCCAACTAAACTGAAAGCTGCCTCCTGCCGGCCCATCTCCTGCCGCCCCCTAGCCCAAATGGCAGTAAATGGACTTGGTAAACGTTTTGCCATAGACGAGACGTATAACCCTTTTGTATAACAGTGTTGTGCCAGTTGTTGTTGTTGTTGTTGCTTAGCTAGTAACTTTGTGCCCGTTATTGATCCAAGCGCTAGAGGAGGAGCGCACATACATACATACATATATGGAGGCTAGAGTTTGGAGAGCGGGACGCACACCTTCAACGTAAAGGCATGCCTAATATGGGTCTTTATTTAATTTAATGCAATTTTCTATTGCTTTTAACCAGTCAACAACAACAACAACAACAACAACAGCAATAGAGAGATAGAGTTATAGAGACTAAGCACAAGCAGCAACAACAAAGTAGGTAAAAATAAATTGCATTTTGAGACACGAGCATATGCTATTCTCTGCCCTTCTGCTTTGTTCTGCATTCGTAAACGTTGCACTGACTGCCGCGCTGGCTATGCGCCTAAAAAAGTAAATTTGGTCAGGCTATTGCTTACTGTTATACTCTTGGCATTCTTTGCTTTATGCTCAAGTTTCAGCAATTCGTAAACGTTGCACTGGCTGCGCAGTTAAATCGAAGCTCTCCTTTCTGTGCCTTTTGTTTGAAAGTTCCACAGGTTCTTAACGTTGCACTGTTGCTTAATGTGCCGCCATTTGCTTTCTTTATCCATCTTTATAGACTTTCAGTTATTCGTAAACGTTACACAGGCTGCTGTTAAATCTCTTGGCTTTATTTTGATCAAAGTTTGGCAATTCGTTATTGCTTATTGTGCTTCGCCTTTCTTTACATGTCATCGCACACATGCTTCACAATTCGTAAACGTTACACTGGCTGCTCAGCCAAATCTTATCTAAGCTCAGACAAAAGCAAAAACTGTGCAGCTAAGGCTAGGAGTTAGCATTATTTGGAGTTATCCAGTTTGTATGTATGTATGCCTATGTGTGTATGTCTCTCCCACTCTCTCTCTCTCTCTTTCTCTCTCTCTCTCTCTCTCTCTCTCTCTCTCTCTCTCTCTCTCTCTCTCTCTCTATCTATCTGTGTGTGCGTGCCTGTGCGTGCGTGTCTATTCATGTGCAACAAGGCGCCATCTGCCTAGCAGCAGGACGCGCCGTTGGCCTCCAAGGCGACAAGGCGGACGCGGACATGTGTTGCCGCGCCTTTAGCTCCGTTTTTTATGCACCCTCCTGGGCCCCAGTCCCCTCTCAAGCGCCCCCCGCCAGCTGCATGTGAGACCCAGCACATGTGAAGGAGTTGCCGCGCTCCTGCGCTCGCTGCATAATAAACAATTTCTTTTTTAAACACAACCCTTACACACACACACACAGAGAGTGAGAGAGAGAGAAAGGGAGAGGGAGAGAGAGAGGGAGAGCAGATACGACCATGAATGAGGGCGCGCAGTCGACGTTGAATGAATCATTCACGCAGAAATGAATACAAACGAGCAAAACGCACTGCATACATGTTTGTATACATGTATGTATGTACACACACACACACACACATACATACACACACACACACACAGACGTGAGCGTGCGCATAGTTAATAAATCAGCGATATTTTTGAATTGAATCAATTCATCAATCAATGAATCATGCCCAACCAAACAGCAATCGAATCGTATCGCCTCAATTCGAATCGAATCAAACTGAAATTAATGAAAATTCAAAAGTATCCAGTTTAAGCAAGCGAAAGAATCCGAAATATTCAAACTGACTGCCAAAAGTTTACCAACATATGCAAATGAATGTGAAAAGTGCGCTGCAAAAGCAGAAATTTGCTGAGAACTGCAGACAGATCTGCATGTGAGGAGTGTTCCATATGAGTGAGTGTTTGTAATGAATACCCATACGTATGTATGTATGGGTATATGCAATTATCCCCTCTCTATTTACTAATTCGTCTCTCCCTGTTTCATATTCTCATTCTCTACCTCATCACATATCTCTTTCACTTTGTCTGCGTCTATCCCTGTTCCATATTCTCCTTCTCTCTCTCTCTCTGTCTCTCTCTCTCTCTCTCTCTTTCTCTCTGTCTCTCTCTCTCTCTCTCTATGTCTCTATCTCAGTCTCTATTTGACTTTCTCTTGAGATGAAATTTACTTCCTACCTCTCTCTCTCTATCATTTTCATATATATATCTCGCCATATCTCACTATATCTCGCACTCTCTTTCTCTCCTCAATCTTCCTCTCCGTGTCTTCTTTTTCTCTCCACTTCAGTTCCATCTTATGCGCCTCTCTCTGCGATTTTCATCAACTCATGTAAGGGCAATTCGCCTTGCTGTTAAAACCTCTTTCTCTCTTCACATGTTAACCCTTTCTCGCTCCCTCTCTCTCTCCCTCTCTCTCGCCTACTCCACTCAGTAAACACTGTAAACTCCGATCATTTCACACACATAATTCACAGTTGAAAGAGCACAACAAACATTCATGAGTATATGCATTCCTTTGGAGCTCAACAGTTGCATTCATAGCTTTGAGTGTAATAAGGCGAAGAAAAAAGCGAATAACATTTGAATGCCTGAAAGCACGCAACAGAAATTCGAAATGGAATTCAAATTTAATTAAATAATTGTTTTGGCAAATATGTGTGCAACGAGCGAGTGAATAATTAATTCATAAATGCACTTGGAGAAAGTCGCAGGGAAACCAGATTTGTGATTCAATCGGGCACGAATCGAAACTATCGAAGAGAAGTTTGGAAGAAATGAAAAATTTGAATCAGTTTTTGCATTTGTAAAAGATTTGAATGAATTTGTGAACGATTTATGAATAAATGCAACTCAGCTTGTGAATATTTTTAAAATATATAGTGAGTATTTGTGATTCGAATCATATTCATAAGAGTTCTACTCTGAATGCCTGAGCTTGTTTTGTAAAATTTAATATGAATAAAATGTGTTTATTCATGTCTGATGAAAAGTATATGAATGATTTGAGAATATTTTGTGAATATATTCATAAATTTTGGACATTTTTGATGAGATGTTAAATAAATTTGTGAATGTCTTAATGCTATCTGAATGTCTTCTAAGTACTTTGCGAATCCTTCGTAGTTACCAGAAGTGAATGAATGTATTATTTTGAGAATATTTCATTGAATATATTGTGAATCTTTTGTGAATCTTTTTTGAGTGTCTTGCAAGGGCTTTACGTGTGTTCTATGCTTAGTTTCAACTCTGTCTGCTGTTAGTATTTAGTTTTTTGTTTGGTTCTTATGCATATGACGTTGCCTTCGCCCACGCCCCCGTCCAGGGCCCACCCACCGGCTAGAGCCCACCTTGATTTAGCTGTTGGCCCTCCGCTCTCTGCCGACTCGCAATTAAATCGATAATAGCGCGAGCTAGCGCGTCGCTGACTGAAGCGTAAGCCAGCCCCCCCTCTGCGCTCCGCCCTCCGCCCTCCGCCCTCCACCCTCTGCTGAGGCGTCCAAAGTCTACCTAATTGCGGATGACATGAAATTGTTTGCTCTATAACAATAAAGCAAGCCGCAGTCGGCGCCAGCAGCGACGCGTCGCGGGCCATGAGGTTAGCTGACCCAAAGTGCGAGCGAATAAATATTTGCGCTAGATGGCGTCTAGGTGCAAGGTTTATGCTTGTTAATGCACCGATAAGAATCGGCTCTAGGTGAGCTAATAACCATTGTGATCTAGTTAACTAGATATCGCACCCCATGTAGTACGAGCCAGGGCCGAAATTCCCGGGTAAATGGATTCCTTAAGTGACATTCCACTAATTATTTTCGGCCAATTTTGTAAAGTCCATTTGATTAGCTGACTGATTATTGAAATGGTCGAGTTCATACCTACATATATACCCTGTAATGTTTGTATATTGGGCATATTTCTGATACTTTGATACTTTACTCGAAATATATTTGATTGAATATTACGAATCCTCAATAAATTTACCAATTGGCGCAACAAAAATTGTAGATGAGTGGTAAATACCCTGTAATTTTTGTTGATATCTTTGAAACTTGTATCACTCATTTATAGTTCATTATTCTGTAATCCCAATTTTTTTGGCTAATGGTAACAAATGTAATTCACTAGGAAATACCCTGTAAAATACAACAATAATTCGTACTGAATACCCTGTAATTTTGGAATGCAAGCATAGTTTTCTACATGTTACCACTATTTATGAATTTTACTTTTAATTTCATAAATAGGTTTGCATTGCCCGACTATTGAATACCCTGTACTATATGCTGGGCTAAGCAAAACTAGATTTGACTGTACTTGATGTATACTTAGGGTATACCAAGTCACACTACATTCCATTTTTAGCACAAAAAACCACAAAGCACGACTAACAGTTACCCTGTATTCGTGTAATTTGGGAGTCTTTAACCACGATGCAGCTTTATGGCTCCAATTAGTTGTACCTAAGGTTAAGGTTAAGCAGGTCTGTGAGGCAGGTAGCCTAAGCACGACTATCGGCTACCCTGTACTCACTTTCCCAGACGCCCGCTGATTGATTGCAGTTGTTGAAGTTTCAGTGCTTGGCTGCAAATTGACAATGTTTGCGCTTGGCTTTGCCTATTGCCTACATTGAAGCAGCACCCGGCCACATGCCGTACATGCCGTACATGCCACAGCGTGCCCTGTACGGCCGGACAAAATGTTGTTGAGGCAGCAACGGAAGAGCCGTTAGCGTTAGCTGCGTTTTGTTTTGTTTATTGTAATTGCAGACATTGTCAACAATCGTTGTTGTTGCTGTTGTTGCTGTTGTTGTTGTTGTTGTTGTTGTTATTATTCTTGTTAGGAAGGTGCCCAATGCTGTTGCCGTTGTTGTTGTTGTTGTTGTTGTTGTGGCAACGCACGTGCGGAAAATGCTGCCGCAAAGGCAAACTGAAACACATGGCACGAAAAACGCTAATGACACACAAACAAACACACACACACATACACTTGTGTGTGCCCCCCTCCCCCCTCTCCCGCTCTATCTTGCTCTGCTGGGGGTAGCCGCCGTGGCCTGCCTGCTTGTCATATGTTTATTATCCTTTGGCAGCGGAAGTTTACAACAAAGTTGAAGGCACTGCCGCAGCATGCTGAAGCGACAAAAGATGCGGCCACGCCCAGACGGCACGCCTCAAGTGACGCCCACACAATATGTGTGTGCGTGTGCGTGTGTGCGTTTGCTTGTTGCACTGAATAAACAATTAGAAAATCGCATAAACGCCCCATTAAATGTTCTTTCGATTCACTCCGAGCCCCAGAAATTCGAATCAAATTTAACAAAATCATGTAGTTGTTCAAGTTCTTGTTGCTGTTGTTGGCTGTTGTTGTTGGCTGTCGTTGGCTTGGTCATAAATTAGCAGCGCCTGCCACATGACGCTGACAAGATGTTTGGGGCGTGCGGCGCTTCATTGTTTCTTTTTTGTTGTTTGCTCGGCCTCAGCTCAATAAATTCATCAGCCAGTGAAATTAGCAGCAGCAGCAGCAGCAGCAGGAGGATGGCTGAAGAGGCGGCTGCCACGCCCATGCCGAGAAAACATTCGCCCAATACGCAAAGCCTTCGCCATGGTCTTTTAATTGAATATTAATAACAAAATCCTGCATATTATAAGCAGCAGCAGCAGCAGCAGGAGCAGGAGCAGGAGCCGGAGCAGGAGCGGGAGCAGCCCAGAAAGGTCCTATGAGTGTTAGGCTCTCTGTGTGCGTGTCCATGAGAGGTCCTGCAACTGTGGGCGGCCATGTCAAACGTTAATGTAATCATAGCCAGCCGAGACTCATGTGAGATTCAATTCGCTTCAACACACTTCACATTCCGAATGCCAACCAAATTTGTGGCCCAAACTCAATTAGCGAAGCGAAGCGAAAGGGGCCTAGGATACACAGACATACATATGTAAATAGTCTAATACATGTGTAGGGATATATAGATAGATATCACATATATAGCATATCATTTTTAGCTTTCACATTTTTAGCTTTCACATTTTTATTGTCTCTTTATCGATACTTAATATAGAGGGAATTTCTAGCCTTCTACTCCTGCTAATCCTGCAAAGCAGAAACCATTTGAATATTCTATGAATGTAGCTATAAGAAAATAGAGTTTAGGATAGAGTAGAGCCTGTAGTATATACTACCATCTGTCCGTCCGACCGCCTGAGTCTGTTTAGAATGAAACTTTAAATTTTCGACGTAATCGAGAAACCAATTTAAGCTATTTTGGAACATGGCTACTTCCTGCAGTCCCCGGAATTTGACAACCATATTTCAAATGCTAACAACGTGTAATCTTTCATTTGTCCATCATATTCCGGTATTTCGATGAAGAAACTCCAAATGGAAGAAAAGTTATACGCAATTAAATTACGATATTCAAGTAAGGGAGAGTAGAATCATTGCAATAGCAGTTCAGCTTCGAGTTCAGGGTATTTGCTAGTCTGGCACTCCCCTCTGCAGCCCCTTTCACATCTTAAATTTTTCACATTATAATGAGAACTCTTATATGACTATCTACTAGATAGTTAGTATCCTCCATTTCCCTTTTCAGAACTTACTTCCCTTCGAGTTCAACTTCTCCCCACTCAATATTTAGGTAAAGTTGAGCTAAGGTCTTTGGCACATATTCTATACAATCTGAATGGAACTTGTCTAACTTTATGCAAGCTATAACAGTGAATTGTAAATGCGTATGGAAAAAAAAAAGGTATAAAGTTAGCATCTATTCAAGTTGAAAACATTCAATTGATTCACTCGAATCGATTCAGTTGGCAAACTAAATTCCATTGAATGGGAAAATTTTCGCAATTTTTGTTTTGTTTTTTTTTTTGTTTTAGTCGAGGCGAATGTAAGCGCTATCTAGACGCAGACAACTTTTATATTATTATGGTTCGAAACAAAAAAAAAAGGAAGAGAACAGAAAAAATATATATATATAGGACAGCTATAGCCATTAAAAGGCAATTCCAGATGAAGTCCGCCACACGCAACAGGAACTTTAATTCGGGAGACAGTTAATGGAAGAGAGAGAGATACAGAAGGAGGGGGAGCGGGAGCGATAAAGATGGCAACTGAAATGGAAATGGGAAAGGAAACCCATTGAGCCATTGAGGCAGCCTGTAGCCTGGCTGCTGCTACTGTTGGCTCAGTTAACTAGCCGAAAGACCCACAAAAAGCGAGAAACAAACCAAAAGTTATGTGTGTGCATAAAATCATGTCGAGTCATTTCCTGCTGCAGAACTTTTCGACCTAAAGAGCCACTAAAAGCGACCAAAACGACGGCCAAAAGATAGAGAGCAAAACAAAACTACTAAATAAATACACGCGCATAAAAAAAATATAATAATAATATAAAAAAATATATATACATATACACACACATTTATACATACATATGCACATATAAAAAGAAATGGTCAAAACACTTTGGCCAGACAGGATCTGGCCGTGGCTCCGGCTCTGGTTGGCTCTATAGCTGCAGGGTATGGGCGGCTGGCATGGCTTTTAATGCTCATAAAAATTGTATTATAATTTTAAATAATTTAGACGAGCATATTGCCCAGAGTGGATAGAAGAAGGACGTGCACGATAAAGAAAGAGAGCGACGTGAGAGAGTGGTGGGGGGGAGCAGAGGGGTTAGCGAGGTGAGCTGGTCTAATGGCGACCAGTGGCTAACCATCATACAGTGAGTGCACGAGCTGCGACCCAGACGCGCACACAAACACACACACACACCCTCTCACTCGCACAGACACAAACACACACCCTCTCACTCGCACACACACGCACACTCACATGGCAGAGTGCAAACGCCGTAAATCATGGCGCAGGTAAACATAAGCAAAACGAACAAAATCGCAACAGCAAAGGAGTAGCAAAAAAAAAAATAACAAAAAACAAAGAAAGTGGAGAGAGAAAAAATAAAACTAAAAACGTGCAAAGCAACAACGAAAATGAAATAAAGGCAAGGGCCAAAGCTGTGTAAAGTTGATTGCCGGCGGGCGGGCGAGCGAGCAACAAGAGCTAAAGAGAGAGAGAGAGAGAGAGAGCGCGATAGGTCAGTGCGTTTGCAGCGCGTTTCTGGCGCGTTTTTGGCGCGGCTCCTGCAGGCAAAAGGCGCTAACTTGATGGAATCGTTAGCATTACCGTTAGACGAGACAGTTAACACCAGCAGCAGCAGCAACAGCAGCAGCAGCAGCTACATATGGTGTGCGAGTGTGAAGCAACTATGAAAAATGAAGCCAGAAGACAAGCAAAGCAAGTTCTGCAATGCTTCGACATGGATTTATTTTGCTGTGACGTCATGGCACTGACAAGCACCTTGAGTGCACCGCAACTTAAATAAGCATTTTATTACATCAATATTGTAGTATTCTGAGTGAGTGTGAAACTATTTGCTTTAGCCATAATTAACCTTTTGCTGGGACGTATGCGTAACCTGGCATTTAACTTCATATCATATTTAATAAATGGCTAAATGCCGCAGTTGATTAGACAACATTTAGGACATTCTGTGAACCTCAAATATTTGTATACATATTAATATAAGCAGTGTCAATAGACGGTCTCAATTGCAATCCCATTGTTTGCGCCTATTGTGACGTCACACGCCTTGTGGCGTGCTCAATCTGTACTCTGACTCTGTACTCGTTTCTGCTTAACTGCTTGCTATTGTCTTCTCTTTTACTCGCCTGAGATACATAAGCTTCGGGCAGTGCAGGTATGCGACGCGATCAAAGCAGAGCCTGCAAATAAGCCGCTATCTTCGCTCAGTGTGTTTTATTCTTGCTGTCAATTTGAATGCAAAGTGAGTAAATGAGAGTAGGGTGATTTAGCAGGGCGTGCACGACTCTTTCAATACCCCTTTGCTAAGTTTGTACTGATTTTCAGCTTAATCATTTAGCTCCTCATGAATATTTGATTAGGGAGAACTTATGCGTCTTGCTATTAAAGCATAAGTTATTTATGCCTTTCTTTAGCCTTTATGCTGCCCTCTGCCTTTTGTAGTCTGCCCACTGCCCTCTGTTACGTTCAGTTGCTCACAAGCATTGTACCCTGCTTATTCACAGCTTTAAAGTATAAAAATAAAAAACACAAATGCCAAGGTCAAACCACAGAGAGAGTGAGTGAGTGGGTGTGTGTGTGTGTAAGTGTATGTGAGTGGGCGCAACAGCGCCACCTGCAGGCCACACAAGTGTTGATGAGAACTTGTGTGCATGTCTCTATCTGTGTGCGAGTGCTCTAGTGCATGTGTATATATGTGTGTGTGTGTATGTGGATGCACACAAAATCGCGGTGCCTATGTGCGAGCGGCGTTGTTACAACAACAAGCAGAAGAAGTGACACAACAACAAAAACAACAAGTGCACGCGCCCGAATATGTTTCAATTTCACAGCTGCAGCGCGGCGAGGGCTAGCATTTACCGTTACAGTCACATTTACGGGTTACAGTTGCGCCGCGCCTGCAGTTGATTGCTTGCCTAACACACACACACCCATAGACACACGCACGCACACAGAGATACGCACGGACACTCGCACTGGATGTGCGAAGCTAAAACTTGTGCAGTGATTTTTTAGCTGGATTTATTTTTGCTTGATTTTCTTTTCTGTTTTGTTTTTTCTTTTTTTATATTTATTTTAGGTTTTTCTATCTTGTTGGTTTTGTCGAGCTGTTGCCAGTGTTTGCCGCTGCTTTTCACAATTTTCACGCTTTTCTCTCTCATTTCTATTTGGTTAAACTTGACCCACAATGCTGTCGCCTTAAAATATGCAATGCAGCAGCTGCTGTTGCTGCTGTGCTGCTGCGCCTCTGATGATGCTGCTGCTGCTGCTGCTGCAGCAGTTGTTAATGAATAATCCATGTTATGTGGCTTAAATTCGCTCAACGTTTTGCTGCCAGCTGCACAATTAAATATGTAGCGCAGCAAATTGCATTTGCTGGCAGTTAATTAATTAAGAGAATGACCAACAAAAAATGCATGTTATAAAATAAGGACTGACTGCATAATAAAGTAAAGAGCATAAGAAAGAGCGCATTAAATAAACGCAACAAAATGATCTGTATGCACTGCTTGCGGCCACAACGACTTGCAAGCAGTGTACGCTGCATATCAGCTATGTACTGCTCGCTGTTGTTGTTGTGTGCTTAGGCGGTAGAACATGAGAACAGTATAACAACTGAGCAATGTTTGCTTGTGGTGCGTGTATTTGCTAAGCGGTATATATTTATACGCATGTGTATAACAGCAAGCAGTAAAAAATTGAATTTAGCTAAGACAACAACTAAAATTATAAAAATAATTTCAAATATTTGATTTATAAATATATTTTAATTTTACCTTCTTTTATTTGTACTCCCTTGCAGCACGTCTATGGCTGAAACAACTCGCCACGTGTAGAATGAAGATGAATCGTGGCAGACGCCAGCAGCTGGCGTTGCTGCTGCTGCTGTTTGTGCTGCCCGGCGGCATTTTGGCCAAATCCAAGAAGAGCAAATCCAATCAGAACTCACACTATAGCGATGCCAGCAACGCGGCCAACAGCGCTGCCAGCGACGACAACAACGGCAGCGGGCTCAAGCTGAAGGGGCACGGCGATGTCGGCCAACATTTCGCCATGGAGCCGCAGGATCAAACGGCCGTCGTCGGCTCTCGTGTCACGCTGCCGTGCCGCGTGATGCAGAAGGTCGGCGCGCTGCAGTGGACCAAGGATGACTTCGGGCTGGGCCAGCATCGCAATCTGAGCGGCTTCGAGCGCTACTCGATGGTGGGCAGCGACGAGGAGGGCGACTTCTCGCTGGACATCTATCCGCTGATGCTCGACGACGACGCCAAGTACCAGTGCCAGGTGGGGCCCGGTCCGAATGGCGAGCAGGGCATACGTTCGCGCTTCGCCAATCTGACGGTGCTCGTACCGCCGGAGGCACCGAAAATCCTGCAGGGCGACTATCTGGTCACCACCGAGGATCGCGAAATCGAGCTCGAGTGCGTCTCGGTGGGCGGCAAGCCGGCGGCCGAAATAACCTGGATCGATGGCCTGGGCAACGTGCTGACCGCCGAAAGCTTCTTCGAGCCGCTCGCCGATTCCCGTCGAGTCACCACCAAATCGGTGCTCAAGCTGGCGCCCAAGAAGAAGTATCACAACACGACGATCACGTGCCAGGCGCAGAACACCGCCGATCGCACCTATCGCTCGGCCAAGGTCCTGCTCGAGGTGAAGTACGCGCCCAAGGTCTCCGTTTCGGTGGTGGGCGGCGCCTTGGCTGGCGGACGCATACCCGAAGGAGCTGAGGTCATACTCAGCTGTCAGGCGGATGCGAATCCGCCGGAGGTCAGCTATCGTTGGTTCATCAATGATGAGCTCGTGCCTGGGGACTTTACAACGAAAATGGTAAGTGGGAGTGGGAGGGAGAGAGAGGGAGAAGGAGAGGGAAAATGAGCGTTGGATAGAAAGAGAAGTCAAATGAGAGGAATAAGCGAGTGAGGATAAGTATATAGATGGGGAGCAGGAGAAGGATAAGCAAAGGGAACATGGAGAAGGCAAAGAAAAGGAGTAGGAGGAGTAGAGAATGGGAGAGATTGGGAATGGAGGAGTAGGAGAATGGGTGAGTCGGAGAATAGGAGGGTAGCGGAAAGAGAGAGTAGGAGAATGGAGAGTGGCGGAATGGATGAAAAGTAGAATGGATGAATCGGTTAATAAGTGAATTGATGAATAGAAAAAAGGGAAAATGGAAGATTAGGAGAATGGATGAATTGAAAAATGGATGAATAGCAAAGTGGAAGAAGGGATGTATGGGAGAATGGAGGAATCGTTTAATAAGAGAGTAGATAAACAGAAAAAAGGAAAATTTGTGAGGAGGAGAATAAATAAATACGGAAATGGGAGAAGTGATGAATAGGAGAATGAAAGAATTGGCTAAAGGGAGAATAGATAAAAAGGATGAGGAAAGCAGGATACAATAGTGAAAAATATAAGTATATAACCTAGTATATATTAGTCAAAACTAATTGCCTGTTCTTTGGATCCAGATCATACACAATGTGACACGTAAATATCATGACGCCATTGTCAAGTGCGAGGTGGTCAACGCCGTGGGCAAGAGCGAGGAAAGCGAAACCCTGGACATCAGCTGTAAGTAGACTAAAGAGAGCGAGAGCGAGAGAGAGATGGGCCAAGATCTCATTGTAATACCCGCTTACTCCACAGTTGGACCCGTCTTTCGCCAGCGTCCGGTCAGCAAGGAGGCGGATCTGGGCGCCACTGTGACCATGCGCTGCGAGGTGGCGGGCAATCCGACGCCCGAGATCGAATGGATCAACGAGAACTCGGATCAGGTGAGTCGCCCCCAGCTAAGGCCAAAGATTTGCACACTCACTCAACTTGTCCGCTCCAGATTGTGGGCCGATCGCCGGAGCTGAAGCTCAAGGTGAGCAGCGAGACAGCCGGACGTTATTTCTGCAAGGCCGTCGTCAATGGGTTCCCGGAAATTGGCGCCGAGGCGACGGTCTATGTGAAGCGGGCGCCGATCATCACCTCGCACAAGGTGCAATACGGCGCCATCGGCAGCCGGACGAAAATCGACTGCTTGGCGTTCAGCATACCGAAGGCGGAGCACATCCTGTGGTCCTTCGAGGGCAAGGTGATCAACATGAGCAGCGCCGATCCCGACATCTACATATTCGAGGAGCATCACCTGCAGGAGGGCGTACGCGCCGCGCTGATCATCAAGGAGAGCCGCTTCTCGCACTACGGCAAATACAACTGCACGGTGATCAATTCGTACGGCGGAGACTCGCTGGTGATCAATCTGGTGCCCGAGCAGGACAGCCTATCCATATCGCTGGTGCTGATCGGGCCGATGGCCCTGGTGCTGGTGATTGTCTCCATTATCGTCATGATGATTGTCTGCCGCAAGCGGCGCAGCCGCAAGAAACCGATGCCGGCCGATGTCATTCCGGAGGCATCGCGTGGCGGCGACAAGCTCACCGAGCTGAAGAGCGAGCTGCGCGCCAAGGCCTACGACGTGGAGTACTCGGAGGCGGGCAACGAGCCGCTGGCCATCAATCTGACGCAGACGCCGATGCCGGATGTCCAGATGAAGGGCGCCACCTTGGGCGTGCCGCTGGCCGGGCCCGTTAAGTTCGATGAGCGCTTCTCGGGCGACTACGGGCATCGCTACAGTCGCCAGTGTCACGTCAAGAACTTCAAGGGCCAGTGTCAGGGCCAGGGCCAGGGCCAGGGCCAGAGCCAGGAGCAGGCCTACAAGGAGACCGCGAGCAACGGCTATGCGCCGAACTTTGAGTACGCCCTCGACTACAGTCCGCCCGCTGAGGGCGGCAAGTCGAAGGGCGCGGCGAGTGGCATCAACTCGGCCACTCTGCCGCATTATGCGGCCAATGCGACGGCCACTGCGGCCGCGTCCGCTGGAGGCGTGACCGCGCCCATCGCCAGTGGCGCCAGCTTGCCGCGCAATCAGCGCCACGATCTGCACCACCATCAGCACCACCAGCAGCAGCAGCAGCAACAGCAGCAGCAGCCACAGACCTCACAGGCTAACGGATTTCTGGGTAAGTCAAACGGAACTAGTTCAAATGGAATGCATCAATTCGTTCAGTTAGTTTCAATCAAGTTCTAGATTTCGTTAAGCTACTGTAGAGGTAGTGTGAGGGCGATCTACTTGTTACCCCACGAACAGATTTACATATGAACTAGTTCATTTGCTTACAACAGCAACTGCCTTAAACTGTGAACTAGTTCAGAAGAGCTGTGCATTGAGTAAACTACGTGGAAAACTATTTAGAAACCAGAAAATCAATGCGAAAATTCAGCCAAAAGCACAGTAGTAGTATAAGAACTAGTTCCAGAAGAACTAGTTCAATGAGTGAATACTTAAGTATATCTAAATAAGTAGTTAAAGCTCCAATT
Source organism: Drosophila navojoa (assembly GCF_001654015.2). The sequence continues at coordinate 8,451 of NW_022046422.1, read as the reverse complement.
TTTATACCAGTTAACATTCCAAAATGGTTCCACAAAATGAACTAGTTCATATGTTCCACAAGAACTAGTTCACCATTGTGGTTCACTGAGTGAATGTTGCTAAGACTGCATATAAACTTACTTATAGATAATGCGCTGACAGTTTAAGAATAGAACTGGTTGCAAAGCGTGAACATTCTGAGTAAAGAACTAGTTCAATTGTACGAATTACTAATAGTAGTAGTTCAATAAATGAGTCACAATGAAGGTTAAAAGTAGACATAACGAAATTCAATATAGACTATGATTTTGTTCAATGAACTAGTTCATATGAACTGAGTGGAGCTTAGCCCATTTTTAATGAGAATTTACAAAGTCAGAGTTATTCTATAGCAATACCTGAACTACATATGACTAACCTTTCTCTCTCTCTCTCTCTCTCCCTCTTTCCATTCTTCGCTCTCTCTGTCTCTCTCTACATAGGTCAACCGCTGCTGCAGAATGGCATCGACAGTCGCTTCAGCGCCATCTATGGCAATCCCTATTTGCGAACAAACTCATCGATATTGCCACCGCTGCCACCGCCGAGCACCGCCAATCCGGCGGCCACGCCCGCCCCACCGCCCTACCATGCCGCCCGGCATGCCAACAGCAACGGCGGCCTGAAGCACTTCGGCAGCGGCATCGGCTACGGCACAGCCGGCGGCATCGCCGGCACCGCCGGCACGGCTGGCGGCGGACCGGGCAGCGTGAGCGGCAGCAGCTCCAATTTGACGGCCAGCAGCAATACGCTGGCGGCCACGCCTCTCACACAGCCCTCGCTATGCGGGACGCTGGGCGTGGGCGTGGGTGTGGCCGCCGGCGTACAAAGTCCCTCCGGGCAGTTCATACTGCCCACCAATGGCAAGGGCGTCACACAGAAGGGGCCGCTGGCCACGCATGTCTAAGCGGCTGTACGGCGGTACGGAATCGGAAGTGGAACCGGAACTGAAATCGGAGCTGGAGTCAGAACTGTAGACGGAGCTGGAACTGGAACTGCAAAACAGAAATAGATCAAGAGTCGGTATTTCAAATGATATCGTAATCGTTGCTGGAACCGGAACCGAATTCGGAACGCGAACTGACACCGGAACTCAAATTGGAATAAAACAAAGAAGCGCAAACCTAATTGATGTCGTAACCTAAACTGGAACCAGAACTGCAATCGGAACTGGAACTGGAACCGGAACCGAAGTCAAAAACCGCAGCCGAAGCTTACAAATAGAATGTCACGCATATTTATTCAATTCGTATTCGTACTCGTATTGTCTAGACTGTAGAACCTAGAAACCTAAGATATTTTTTTTTTCGAAAAGATTTCGATTATACATATGCATACATATATATATTTATGTATATGTATATGTATGCATATGTATATATACTTATATACATATATAAAAAACCGTATTGTGATTTATAGCGTTAATTATTTTATGAGAACTCGAAGAAACGAAAAAAAAGTCAATGCGTCAAGGAAAAACAGAAGAAAAAAGAAAAACATATATATATATACAGTATATATGTGTATATATGTCTTTATATATATATATGTATATCTAGTGCAAATTTTAAGCTAAGTTTGTTATTGTATTTGAGCGCTGAAACTGATAAATCAGATGGATAAGTATATACATACATATATCAATTAACGAAACGTATCGAAATAAATAAATCAATAAAATTCACACACAACTTTCAAAGTTCATTTTAAAAATAAACCAGAGAAAAACTTTTCACAAAAAAAAATAAAAATTATTAATGAATAAATAATAAAAAAATATGGAAGAAAAGAGTATATAAAGCCTGTAGTTAGTTCCAAGTTAAACGCAGCAAAAAATCTTTCTAAGCCAAAATCTATTAAATTTTAGACTTACAAAAAAAAACAAAAAACAAAAAAAAAAAAAAAATACAACTGCAAAAGAACTAAATGCTAGTATAGCTTTATAGAAAAAAGAATAGAAAAATCCGATCAAGTGGCCAATAAACATTTTAAAGAACTAGTTCAAAACCAGAGAGACAGCAACAAAAAATTATTTAAAAAAAAAAAAAAATTAAAAAAAAAAAAACAGTTTCCATTGACTCAACTTAGTTTTTTTTCTTTATTAATTAACATTTTTTCCCCTGTTGACTCTACTTTATATTGAATACAGTTTGTTTTTTAATTTTTTTTTTTTACTAATATTTATTTATTTATTGTTTTTACAAATATTTTAAATAATTTTAGAGCCACCCTTGGTGTTCAAAACTCACACGTATATGGCATCGGAATTATTTTTAAATAGTTTTTTTTTTTTTAATAAATTGATGATTTTTAAAAGGCAAATAGAGATTATATTTCTTATAATTTCCTTCAACAGAAATCATATTCATAGTGAAAAAAATTTAACTAGATAACATTCCTTTTGATCTAATATTGTTTTTCAATTTTCTGTAACATTTTTTTTTTATGTTAATATTTTTGGCATATTCGCTTATGAAAATATCGAGTGATACCGACTGCAGCATACTCATTGATGGTTCGAATGTTGCTAGAGCTTATTGCCGATTTACCACGCCTTCAACCAATGCACATACATATATTATTTCAATATCAATATGTATAGATATATAACACATTTTTTTAACTAATCTTGTCAACATTCCAAATTTCAACTCTCTCACTCTCTCTCTCTCTGTCTAGCACATTAACTCCAATGGTTTTCATACCAGAAAATGTATTTTCCGATTTGCTACGCCCCAAGTGGGCATTGACACTTTATAACTCGAGGATATACATGAGTTTATCTTTCAAAAAAGCTCTAGATTCAATAGCAATGAAATAGTTTGCAGTTATACGAATACAGCTATCAAATGCTCACAAATCCATCGTGAATCATATTTGAATATGCCCAAAATATATTAAATATAATTTACATTAAAACCAAATTGAATTTTTATTTATTAAACACTTTTTTTTTGTCAATTCTAATACGTGAAATTTGCTGTGCGCACTCTGATATGAGCCACTGTATTATATACCATTCGACTATGGGCCAACTTGATCGGATTGCTAGAGAACACAGCATCAATGTGAAACCAACTTTAATTAGGAATACATTTTTAACTTAAATATATATACATATATGCATATATATGCATATATCGATATCTGTGTATATATATATATATATTATGTGTATATTGCTCGTATATATAGCGCATATGTGTGTATGGAAGCCAGCTGGTTGAACGCTTAAACTTAAATTAACTAACTAGGATAACAATATTAACGAATATCTTTAAAGAAAACAAAAATTATCGATATACATATATCGAAAGTGTAGTACACTGCAAACATTTTTTTTTTTTTTTTTGTCTGCATAGTAAATAAATAAATAATTTTAAGTGAAGAGAAAAAAACGAAAACAATTTTTAAACAAAAGCTTAGCAAAATTTGTAAAACACATTTGAGAGATCTACCAAAAAAAAAAAAAACAAATATAAGATAATTATTATAATATACTAAATAAAAAACTAATAAAAAAAAAGCATAAAACAAAAAAAAAAGAGAAACATTTTTTTTACGAAGAGCTGCCTTATGATTCCTTGTGAAATTTGTTGGAGTTGTTGAACGGCCAACGCTATATGATTAAATATATATCATTTTTTTTAAATATATATATTTATATATATATAATATCCATATATACAAAGATCGCTTTAAACGTATTTCAATTTTCATCTTTTTCTTTTTTATTTTTCAAAAGAATTTCTTTCTCTTTTATTTATTTTTTAATGCTATTCGCAGAGCTTTTGTGTGAGTTCATAAGAAAGTCATAAAAAATACAAATAAAATAAAAACAGAATAGAAATAGTAAATCAAGCGAATTCAAATGAAACGAAACTTTTTGGGTAAATTGTCAAAGCGATTCAATTAAATGTTCAATTAAATGCAAATGCAAAAAAAAAGAAGGAAACATATACAAAGTAACTTACATAAAAACAAAATAATGAAATGAAATGAAAAGAAAAGAAACGAAAAAATCCTATTAAGCCAAGTAAATATGATAATTATTCATTATATGTGAAATGCATGTGCAAGATGAAGACGAAGATAAGAGAGAATGAGCCGCAAAAGGTAGACGCCGAAGAAGAACTAAGCAAAGTGTGAAATTTCGTGTAATATGGAAATTAATTCAATTAAAACTAAGTCAAAAAACTCAAATTAGTTGAAATAAAAATCTAAATGAAAAAAAAATATGTTGCTTTTTATATAAATCTCTTTACAGGGTATTCGGGAGTCGTTATTGCAAAGTTTGTCTTTTCCTAATCTCATTTGATTCTTATTGTGATTTGACTATTCCAAGCGAAAAAGGAACGAATTTCAGCTGACCCCAACGCTGCTTCGTGTAAACATTGAACGGTTTCACTTTTGCCGCAGCAGGACTCGGCTTGTTATCGACTTTTATCGATTACAGCGGGCAACCTGACTATGCGCAACGGTTGGTAGAGCGCCGCGTCGCGGCAAAAAAGAAAAAAAACAAGTATTTAATTTTGTTTGCAGCCATTTTGAAAATGGAAAGAAATAACGACACAGCCAACAACAAGAATGCAAGCCAGCCCAGCAACGCAGGCGCAGTTGCGCTGAGGAGAGCGCGAGCACAGTTAAATGAGCGCAAGCATAGTTACGCTCTCTCTCCCATGCTCACGCTCACGCTCTCGCTTCCTCTCCCTCTCCCTCTCCCTCTAAAGGAGCACAAACGAGATCTTGGCTCGCACGTTAACTTCAATTATGGTTAGGGTTAAGTCTGTCGTTACAGTATGATATGACTCCATGATACTTGCTGGAAATATGTATAAAAGAATATAATATATAATAAATGTGTACATTTGTATATTAATCAATGTAAACAATTTATCAAATATATGTGCCACATGTTGCAGATTATGCACAAGAATTGCTTCTGCTCAAGGCAGTAGCAGCAGCAGCGGCAGCGGCAGCAGCAACTTATGATAACTGTCATGGGCGAGCGTGCAAGCCACTCTCAATTGCTCGCTCTCTATCTGGCGGCTGCTCGCATTGCCATTGATCTCGGCTCACTGTGGCCCGTTTTAAAGCGAGAGTGTGAGCGTAGCGTGAGCGCGTGAGTGTGAGAGCGCGCCCGAAAGAGAGAGATTGAGAGAGAGAGAACCGGCTGCCGTTGTCTTTTTTGGGGGTTCAGACAAGCGACGCTCGTGAGCGCGGCTCAAAGTGTTGCGAGTCGTGAAACGAAACGGATATCGAGGCGGACAGTCTGTAGCAGTTGAAAATTGCAATTGCATGGGATTTCAATTCAATGCTATTTTATTTTTTTTTTGAGTGCCTCCTCTCAATTGTGTATTTGTGTGAGTGTCCCTGTGTATGTGTGACTGTCTGTGGGAAGTGTAAAGGCGACGTAAATTAAACTCACAGCGCAGGCAAAAGAAACGAAACAACAACAACAACACATCGGCAGCAACACCAACAACAACAACAACGAGAGCAATTCGTAGAGGCAACAACAATATGGCGTTTAATGCCGCCGCATGCAAAAATTGCAGCATGCGATTGCGGCGCATAAAATAAAAATCGCTATCGGGATCGGTATCGGTGTCGGTTGTCGTTATCGCTATCGCTGTCAACAAATATATATTATTCTTCGTTTTTTTTTTTTGTTGTTTTTGCCCCAGTGTCCGTGTGAGTGCAAACAAATAAATCAAGCAAAAGGAAAATAAGCACAAAAAAGCACAGAAACCACAACGCGACTCCCTACGTCTGTTTGTGTGTGTGTGTGTGTGTGTTCGTCTCTGTATGTGAGTGTGTGCGAGAAAGGAAGCAAAGCGGTTAGCCCTCTTCTCGGTCTCCGAATTCTTCTCCTTCTTTGTCTTCGTCTACGTCTGTTTGAATATATCGCCGTCGCTTCCAGTTGAATTCAAAGTTTGTTGCGGTTGCGCGTGGAAATGTCGCCGCTGCAAGCGTCGACGTCGGCGTCGCTACATACAATAAACGGCAACGCGCGGCACTCAATTGTTCTACTGCAAAATACATAACATCAAAGAGTAAAACAAGAATCAGCAAAGAAAAACAACAAGCAGCAGAAACAACAACAAATTGAGCTACAAATAAATAGCAAAAGAAAACCAAAAGTCCAAGTGAGACAACAAACTGCACACTAAATAAAATACAACAAGCGAGCAAACATAAAAAGAAACAACAACAAAAAACTGAAAAGCATAAAACGCAAATCTTAAACTGGATTACAATGCAGTTGCAGCGCAGCAGACGTCGCTGTCGCGCACACAGAATTTGGATTAACGAAATGCTAGCGGGCGTCGCGCTGCTGCTGCCGCTGCTGGCGCTAGCTAATTTCAGCAGTGCCCAAGCGACGGGTAAGTGTGAAAAAAATAAATAAATAACAGAAAACAAAAGAAAAAACGGGGAATAATATACAGAAATAAAAAAAAAAACAACATTATTTTTGCATGCATTTTGATTAAGTCTGCATTTTCGTATTCTGTTACGTTTCCCTTTCTATTTGCCTCTCTTTGCTTGCGTTCCTTTTTGGCCTCGCTGTACGCTGCTGCCTCCTGTGTCTGCCTGCCAGTTCGGACAGGTGGTCGTGCTCTCTGGCACTGCGCTCTCCCGCTCTCTCACTCAGGCACTCAGTCACTCTCTCTCTCCCTCTCTTTTGTCAGCGCACTCTCTCGTTCAGATTTTGTTTTTTTGTGCCTGCTGCGCACCTTTAACTTCTTATATGCTACGGCACAGCCGCGCAGCCTTTCGATCCGTTTCGTGTGGATTCCATTTCGTTCCATATGCATGCTTTTTGTATGTGTATGTACTAAGTGTGTGTATGCTGTTATACTAAGTGTATACTGTTATACAAGCGCTCACACTTCGCATATTTCAACTTTTGTCAACTTCCTGTGGCTCACTCGTCTTGGGGCCCCCCCTCCCGTTCCCCGTCATAATTAGGCTCACTTGTCAAACTTTTGTCTTCCACTATCTAAACACAGACAGACAGACCGACAGACGTGGGCAAAAAGAAGATGGAAGTTGGAAGAGGAAGACCCGACTTGACTCTTGTGTGTGGCGCATTGCAGACATCATGCAAGCCAAAAAGAAAATATAATATTTGCATAAAAGCCGCTGGGGCTCGGCTCTTGTCTAATCATTGTGTCAACACTCGTCTCCATTTCGGTCCCTCTCTACATATGTACATGTGTGTGCGTGTGCGTGTATGTGTGTTTGTACTTAGGTGTAGGTGTTGTAGTTGTACCTTTCGGTACTTGCATTGCCTTTACGCATTTCAACTTTCCGGGAATTATAAAAAAAAGGTGAAATAAACGTGTTTTTTTTATATATATATATTTTTTTTTTGCTGGAACCCCATTGGAATACATGGGAAATGAACTGCTATCGTATATAATTAGCTTTTTTCCTCATTATTTACCCTAGGCCATGTCTCTTATGAATGCCGATTAATGTGCCCAACTGATCTGCTCAAATTATCTTAAGTAAATAGCCGAAATACCTTGAGTAAATAGTTACCAAATAGATATGTATATTCGAATTCAAAAGAAACAGAACATAGACAACATTAAATAATATTCTGAGGTAATGTTTTAAAGGCTCAAGATCATTGACACTCTTATAAGAGCCTCATGGAGGTCTTTTTTATAGGAACAAAATCTGGAAAGGTTCTGCACTCAAAGCTCACAGGATTTGAGTACTTCAAAACATTTGTGTTTTCTTTATATAGACTATAAAGTTTATTAAAATTTAGTCTAGAATTCGATTTGATTTTTAATAACTTTAGGGATTATATCAAATTAGTTTTAGGTTAAATAAAAAATGCACACTTTTTAGACTCTCTTTTTTATTTTTAGTTAAAAATTCAACAAAGAAGTAAAGTATGATTCTCACTTGATAAATCTTTAGTAATTTAAATGTTTTATTCACAACTTAGAACAATTAATAAATTGGCACGCCAAGGAAGATATAAAATAAAAGAAATTATGTAGGGCTTTACAACTAAATATTAGACTTATGAGTATGTTTACAATATAATGTATTTTATTGGACTTGTGTTTAATAGTTTTATTTTTTCCTCTTTTAAGTATCCACTACAAATTTTTATTTATATATTTTTGGTTTAGTACATCCGCTATTTTTAGAATCGACTAAATTTCATGAATTTTTTGTTCTTCAGTCCTGAATTCGATATCTTCTATGTTTGGAGACCAATAAATAATTTAAATTAATATTAATGCAGCTGTATATTGAAAATATTGTTAAGAGATTATCAATTTTATAATTCTAAATTTTAATTCTATTTGGAATGAATGAATATCTATATATGTATGTACATATCTCTCAATACAATCATCTATATATATATATATATATATATATATATATATATATATATA